>JAAEAF010007930.1:0-60747 GCA_011037195.1 Triatoma infestans
GGAGGGAGTAGCTAAGTGGTTAGCGCGTTGGATTCCCACGCGAAGGTCCCTGGTTTGAGTCCAGTGCTACCCTTAGATTTGTTTTCTTCCTAGGAGCTTCTACAGCACACTGTTCGATGATGGACAGTGTTGTCTGTAGCGAGAGAACACTGTCCAAAGGCCGGCAGTGTACTGAGAAGGCTCCGGGCGCTAATGACCATAGATGTTGAAGCGCCTTAAATTAGTTCATAAATGTTGTTGTTGGCGTAATAATAACAACCAGTATTTAACTATTTCTAAAATCAGCAGCAATTTGCAGATTTGCATAGACCGGAATGATGCGTCTATTTGAAATATAACCAAAAAGTTACCCCTACTTATTCTATGTATTTCTCATCTTATGATATCTTGTGATAAATTTTATGATTATAGCAAGATGGTATAGTCCAGGGTTGTCCGTCCAACCTTTTGGGTCTTCTGGGCCACATTGGAAGAAGAAGAAGAACTGCCTTAGGCCGCACTTATATACAAATACTAACGATAGCTGATTAGCAAAAATTTTCCTGATAACTGGTGCTATATTGTTCAATTCGTGAAGTTACGAAAGCCGTTTAAGATAGAGATTTCGTTAGATCAAAATAATAATCCATTTGCCATTACTGCTATAGAAAATTTACTTATTTTAAGTAATTAACTTCAGTTAAAAATTTTACTATAAAAATCAGTATGTAATAGGATCCGAAGAGCAGAGAGAAACACAAAATTGACAATCTAGTTACTCGCTACTTAGGCCAGACTAGATTGGGAGACTCTATATATATATATATATACAGCTGCGCTAGCCCTACAAGACAGTCTTACAGCAGTTTTACAACCGTTAACAATGAGTCAGCAACGAATCACTGCCCTTCTCTTCACTCACTCTAAATCTCTCTCTCTGTCTGCTTTGAATCCCATTACAAAGATGATTATATTTTAGTCCAGAAAACAGCGCTTTCATCAAATCTGAATAATACTGAAATCTAATATCAAAATTTATCCAGAGCCTTCGTAAAATCAGTTTATTCGAAACAAAAGTAATAGGATTATATCTGCACTGTTTAGTATTCCAAAGTTTAAAAAAAAAAATCGTTACAGCAGATTTCAATTATTATTATTATTCAAGGAAGGGAGGGCAAAACCCTACGCCATCCAAAGCCTCCCCGGGCCCATATAGCTACCCCTAAAGAACAAAAGTCCAGGCCTAGGTTTTACCCATCTAAGTTTCACCACTGACCGAACGAATCGGATCAAAACCTTTAAAGGATATAGCTTAAGATCCTTTCCGGCCGAAGGGAACCTAATCTCCTCACAGCCCAAACAATCCGCCATTAGATGCATGGGTGTTTCCTCCTCTGTCTCACAAACTCTACAAAAGGGGTCAGGCATGAGTCCAATTGTATAGAGATGTCTCCTTAAGCCACAATGCCCAGTGAGGAAGCCAACCAGATGCCTGAAAGGAGAGGTCCGTGAAAGACATCGGATCCCGCTACTCAAAGCTGGAGGTCATCCAAAGCCGGGCTGTGAGGTCATCCACGTCTGGAAGCCTGACTGACATATGCGAAAAGACATACCAACAGCAGGTTCGGGACCAATGAAAGGGAGAGAGGCGCCTAATTTGGCAAATCTATTCACCTCCTCATTCCCAAAGATTCCCATATGACCTGGAACTCAGACCAGAAGCACATCCTTCAGTGAAGAAAGATCTTCGTCTTTTAGAACATTCCAACACCAATCTGGAAGAGAAGACACATGAGCTAAGCGCCTTCAACGCAGCCTGGCTGTCCGGACAGTTACAAACATCTTTTAAATTAGTGTTATGCACTCTCTCATCCATAATATAACAAAGAATTGCATAAACTACAGCAGATTTCAATAAAATTTCAAAAATATCACAAACCATTCAATAAAATCGTACTTTTAGTTAACCGTTTTTCATTAAATTTGAAATTCTGCGAATGGCTTTTTAAATGTATCTTTTTATTATTATTATTTCTATCTCAGCCTTCCAATGTTGACTAGTGAAATGTTTTACGGGAAAATCCATGTGCGTCATCTGACTAAAAATTTAAAAATTTACTGACAATTTTGGTATTGTTTAGGATGATGGATTTCTGCATAATGGCAACCATTTTGTTCTCCAAACCATTTAACAGAGCTTTTGGAGCTTTTTTTTAATGTCCGGTAGTGGACATTATCAGTGGGAAAATGTACAAACATTCATTATTATTATTTATCTAACCTCAGCAAAGCTGGTATTTAGAGGCATCTTACGGCCGCGGACAAGGAAGGCACGGGATTACAAGTATTTATGATACTAACGGGGAGGGAGTTTAGGACCAGAACTACCTGTTCCATTTGTCCTGCAAAACTTCTCCCACTATCCGTAATCACTGCGTACTGAATTTCGTAAGCGAGAGTTCTCCTGAGTTCCCCCTTCCCCTTCTTATGCCCCCACCTAACGATAGTAGGTGATAATCCTGAAGATTGCCGTATAAAAGTGAAATGATCTTCACTCTGGAGAGATTCCCCTCCATTATTTCTGCTGCCAACTATTTCTGTATTTAGACATTCTATCAGCATATACCCGAACAATTAATAGAGATTGAATGCATATTGATTTTTTTTATTTCTGACCGGTTTCGGATTTTTATCCATTGTCAGAACAAATTCACCAAGTTCGTGTAAAGAGTTCACTTCAACCTAATGTTTTTGTTACACACCAAGTGTAATAGTCCAGGAAGTATAACAGAAACATTACGTTGAAGTGAACTCTCTACACGAACTTGGTGAATTTGCTCTGACGATGGATGAAAATCCGAAACCGGTCAGGAACAAAATCCAATATACATGCTACGACGAATAAAATACCCCAGATATTAATTAAGAATGCTCGGCCCAGCACTGTCATACCAGACTACACAACTGGTCGGGTATTAATGACGAAGTGGTCGGGTCACACAACATTATTCCAATATAAGAAGAATACTGTGATGGGATGCCAGAAATATAAAAATATATTTAATTTGAAATTATCATATTATGAAGAAAAGGTAAAATTCACTGGCAAAAGGGACTATTCAGGTAGAAGACCACTATTGTCTTTTAGAGTTCATAGAACTTGGTTAGCATTGTCTACCCCTACTCACAGGGAAGGATTTGAACTATGAAGAGAAGGCATTCTTTCCAGAAGTCTGTTTTAGACATTCAACCAGAACCCTTTAGGAATCAGTGCCAGTTAGAGAGTTTAGCATTTAATCTAGATAAATAATTGATTTATACATAATCGCTGTGATATTATAAAGCTATTCAAATTCACTTAGAGAATATATCTATTTTAAAACAGTGTGATCTCTTGATTATTTCTAATACTTCTCTCTCTTTCTCAAACATACACACAAGCCCTTTACTAAACCGCTCGTACTACACAAGCTACTACTACTACAACACATCACATCAAATACATATCAATACCAAAAATTTTAAAATATAGGTCAAGAACTACAAAATAATAAGTTTTCCATTTCATCCAGATTATTTTTGAATATGGAAAATATGGAATTTTTGAGAGCAAAATAGTCATAAAATTTAGCAAAACTTTTACCAAAACTTGACTGAAGAAATGTTTTAAGGAAATCGAAAGATTTTTAGTAAAAGAAAAATGGGAAAGGAAAGTAAAATGTATCGTTAAAAAAAAGAAAAATCATTAGATCCAGTTTTTTTGTGTGTAAGAATCGAAATAATTGAAAAATAACAATTTGATTATCACCAAAGTTTAGTCCAAAGAATAAGATTAATGTCATATAATTTTTGAACAAAGCAATTTAAACAGAAATAATGTTTAAAATTGAAGAAGTAGGTGTAATATAATGAAAGTGACCTTGTAAGCCCAGGCGTGAGGTCACCAAGGTGAAGTCACAGAAACTATCATGCTTCACTAGATAATAATTTCCAACCAGCTGGTTCCTCCTTATATATATATTTATATAAACGATCGAACGTGCACACCTTTAAAGTTGGTGAGAAAAATCAGTGAAGAAATTTCTCGTGTGTATTAAACATAAAGATGAAGGAATCTTTAAAAATTGTTGACCTTGTAAATGTAAACAACTTTTATTTAAACATAAAAAGAAACAAATGGTGGGCGTATTGTCTATATGTAAACAAAATGACGTCTTATTATTTATTTATTTTATTTAAATAAGTTGCTATTAATGTCATTCATAGATTCTATATAATTTTCTTTTTTATCCTCAAACTTATTAGTTCACTTTAAATAAATATTTCACATTCCAGATGCTAATTGTATTCTCTGAATTTGGTTTTCCTTATCTGTGATATTTTTTAATGTAGCTAAAAATAGATCAACTCTCATATAGTTTGTTTTTAAGATTACTTCCTTTTCTAAGTTTAAGTAACTTTGTTCCTTTTTTAGAGATTTTATTTTCTCTCACACTATAAAAGAAAAAATTGGGGATCGTCTCAAATTTTCCAAATTGAGTTTTAAAACAGAATAGACGCAAATTCAAGCGGAAGTGGTCTCAATAGCTTACAATTACCGCCACCCAAAGGGACACTATTATGAATTAGCTCGTTTAACTTAACGCTAAACACTGATCAGAGCATGTAAGTTATTTGAAAAGCGCATCCCTATAACCTCTTCGCCTTGGCTGATAAATGCCACTTGGAGAAAACTCGATTTGACTTAGCCCCTTCACAATAGTAGAGACGAATGAACGGTGTTTGATAAGGAAGGGTTTGTAGGGATACAATTTAAGTAGTTCTCTAAAATACCATCTCAGTAAGTAACATTGCTTTAATATCAAAATTTGTCAAATTTAAAATTGTATTAACTAGAGGTCAGAGAAATGACTGGGTTATACACCTGGTCCGCAGATGTTTGTATAGATCTTGGTATCAGTCAGACAAAACATACCTACAGGGTTGGGATTAGTTCAGTGGTAGCGTACTGGACGCAGAGCCACTAAAAAAAACTATTCACCAAAATGGTCTTTCTGGTTGACGACGCGCTTTAGTGGAAACACTGATATCATAACAATATTTCGGGCAAGAAAATTAAGTTGGAACTTTTTTTTTTTTGTTTTTGAGAAACAGTATTCATATGTTTGTAAACAGAATGAGAAGTCACTCATACACACAACTCCGATAAATTACAAAAAAACAAGTCGAACTACCCTCTCTTCTTTTAAACTGCATGAATTTCTTCGGCTGTGCTTTTTAGAATTTTTATTATAATAATTTCTTTGGATGTTTTTTTGGTTGCAATGAGAGGATAATAGCAAATGAGTGGTAAATACGTTTGGATATAATATAACCTAACAAAAGGATTAGTCAAAACAAACATTGATATAAACTAATAAACAAAGCGTAGTGGGTGTTGGTGTAGTGGTTATGAACATGGACTTGTATGCTGGAAATCCACAGTTCGAGTCCCGCGCCTATAACTGCTAAATTTTATATTCGGCTAAAAAATGTTAATTAGTAAAGTACAAATAGGCTTTATTATCTGACTTCATAGCATTGTTATCATGCGCAAAAACTTTGACAAGAACTTGTGAATAACTCCATTTCAGTACAAATACATCATTTCGTGAAGAATCCAAAAAATACTTAAATTTAACTATGACTAATTAGTCATTTTATTATTTGATAAGTTAATAATAATTATTAGAAAATATTAGATTATTTTAATGCTATAATATCCTAATTTATTTATTTTATTTATTTATTAGAAATCAGCTTATCGCTGTTTCTATTTCAATATTGTGAAACAGAAAAAAATTATAGTGATTAACGGATTATTATAAAAAAATTGATAATTTCGATTAAATTGATAATTTATAAAAACCTATTAGCCTGAATTATAATTTGCAGGCTAAATAAAGAATTGAAATAAAACAGATATCGTAAATCTAGAAAAAAAAGTAAGTAAGACAGGGATTAGATGTTTTGATTAAACTGGGATTACGAAAGTTTTGTTTACAGAAGGATTTACTGTGGTCACCAAAGTATTAAGAGATTTTATACATTACTCTAAATGATTTCTATTTTGTTTTTGTTTTTTCTTTTATCTTTCAATTTAGAGTTTATGTACGGTTTTTTTTATTTATTAAGATCTTAAATCTATCTCACTCTCTCTCTTACTAACTAGTTGAAGCCATATGAATAATTTTGCTAAACTATTTAATTTGATTATTTCTTCAATTCTTATATGTGTATGTGGTTTATTTTAAATAATATATTTCCTTATAAAAACTTTTTAAAAAAGGAAGGCCAATCTTATTTTTAAGAAATAATTTCTTAAATGAAACTTGAGTTATGAGCTGAATACATTATTGTGTAAATAATATGAACTAATCTCTAAATTTATTGTTTTTTAAGAACATTAATAAATGTTACCCTGGGGGGAAATTTGGCCGCCTCTCTCTCTCTCTGATAAGTTTAATTTTTCACTTAATTTTCTGCGTGATATATTATTTCTTTTCACTCTCTCTAAAAATCTTTCGCCATTTTTCTTGTTCTTTATTTACTAAAGAGATAACAAGGAGATTGTGCGAAGATTCTTCTCTTTAACTTGAGATTGATGCGTATAAATCCCGGGGAATTGAAGGCCATTATCTTAATTATATAAATGAATTTGATATATGGTATTATAGTCTAAGGAGCAAAAAGTTATGTTCTTTGATATTCCTCTGATATTAGAAGAAGTGATAGCATATTACATATGATATCAAAGTTCTATTTCAGACCGCAAGTATGAGCGTCCTTAATGTACTAGAGAATCGTGGAAATCCTCTTAAGCAATTCACCAACAAGTCAACACATTTGTAAAGTGTTGTCGTTCACATTTTACATATACAACATGAAGGCAAAATTTCAGTGACAATCAAAGCTCTCTCCAAACTCTTAAGCGACTCTGTTAATTATAATTCGGCAAATTTAACAATCGCAAATCAAAAAAACTAAACGGACGTCCCCTAAAAATGCCTTTGAAGCTCAAAATTTTATCGGCTAATGGAAAATTTTTTTTTTCAGGAAACAGAATGATGTGATTCTATATCCCATACAATGTTTAACTTATCTTCCAATCCGTACCTTTTGGATTTTGGAACAAATTTTTGCAAAATATGAACATAGATTTTTTTTGAGATATATTTTTTCATCAACACATGTCATACACATCCAACGTTTAAATAGAATTTTTTTTAATCCTGGTGTTTTCAAAACAAATATTTCCGGTGATAAATTCAATTTTGGAAATTTGATACGATTGCAATATTTCCTCTGACAACAATAATGAGAGGAAGTAAAAAGATTGTCAGCTCCTTGTAGCACATAAATCAATTTTTGTAATTCCTTTACTGAAGATAGTCCTCACACGATGGTCTAGTGGCTAGAGCACTTGCCTTTCGTGCGAGAATTCAGGGTTCGATTCCCGTGAGAGCAAAGTCGGTGTTGACCCATTATCGTTATAAAAAGGGGGAAGCTACAGCTAGTAGCGCCCTAGGTAGCGAAGGCCGGAACTAAATGGCGTGGGAACTGCGGCGTGCTTACCACATCCCCCCCATTCAAATCGCCGTCTGGCAAGCCTTGGACCTTCATGAGCTGTTGAGCCATAGGGATTAGGGTTCACCGACGATATTAATTTCTGACGTAACTTTGATTCACATTTTATGTTTTATCGTTAGTCTATCAACATTATTAAATCATTACGTTCTATTATCGTTTATTAAAATTATTTTAATAATTTTTACGATTTATCTTTGACCTACTGCTAATTAACAATTTAACCATAGGATCACTTATTTGATACATTAGTACAGCATCCAAAGAAGATCGCAAGAATAGTGGGTGAAAAAACACCAGGCTAGAGGCAGCTTTTCGCCCAAGCTTACTATGGAATTACTTCAACAAGGCTGTGCGGCCACTCGGATGACTTCATGCCTTCTTCTCACTGTAAACTCAGGAAGAAGCGCGTGCATGCAGATTTTATCAGGAAAAATAGGAAGCAGCACTACTGCATGTGAGGACCTTGCATACTTATAGAAGTTTGCCTCGCCAGAGACAAAAAAAAACCTTGCCTATCATGTTTTCAAGATTTATCCAAGAGACTCTCTCCAGACTCCTAAATCTAATTAAACAGACAGGACTAGGAGAATGTATTCCAAATTGTGGGTTACGACCCATTGGAGGAGTCGCATGGACTAGCCAGCCCCCAAAGAATTACAACGATTGTTATAATAAAGCGGAAAAAAGGTGAATCTTTAGTATTTTTGACTTCATTTAATCCGCCAACTATCACATTGAATGTCCTAATTCATTCCATTTGTCTCGTAATAATAATATGTACAACAGTAACAAAGATGTCATGAATTTGTTTGATAATATGGATTACGTTAGCTTGATTTTAAAATTAGTAGCGGTAAAAGTTACGGCTTAAAAATAGTTTCAATAATCCATGCGGTAAGAAAAATGATAACGGAGAGGATACCAACTAAGAAATATTGGAAGGAGAGATAAAAGGTAAAGAAGTAAAAGTTAAATGAAGAAGTACTGGCCAGATGAAATAAAGTAAAGTCAGACAGGGTGGTGCTTATGGGAAGGGAGTAGAGCCAATGCTTACAGGAAGAAAGAAATAGAAGTATATAGTAAGAAATCTTTAAAAGTAGGTCGAAGAAACCCATTAATAAATGGAAAATCTCCTTCTAAAGTACAAAAATAAAAGTCGGTCTTGATTTCTTTGAAAGCTCATCAACTTTAACCATAACTTTATGCATTCTATATAAATTTCTTTCATTACTTTTGAAAGTTAATATTAAACTTAACTTTTGTGCAATAGAAACAAAAAGATCAACTTAGTAAAACACCGTACTAATTAACTTCTAAAATCCATAATAAAATTAACAGATATGATTAACAAAAAAAAAAAACCGATGATTTCATTCACAGACAAAGATCTAGATCTATAATATTGATCTTATAGTTTCAATGCTAAACAAAAGATTCACAAGATAATATAGTCTACTAAAGTAAAACAAGGTCAAACACAAATAATAACCTTTTATCATTTATAGTCTTGTTGTATTTTCACCGTTTCAACACATCAAAATCTAATTAGGGCTAGCCAACCGAGAACAAAGAGTTGTCCATACTCAATCCAATTAAACTCTGTCTGTGCTAACCCTTAATAAAGTGGGATAGACTCACTGTACCTCTTTCAATTGATCAACTTCTAAAACTTAATCCAACATTTTCCTCTTTAGAGATCACATATATATATATACATATAATTAAGCCTAGAGATTTGCACTTTCAATCTAAGTTTGATATAAATTAAATTTTATATATGTATATATTCTCTATACTTATAAATTGCAAGCATATTTGGTTGTATATATTCTACTATATTATTGAATCATGATAGTAACTAAAACTTCTAAATATAGCATTCTAGGAACTTGTACTTTGTTCAATATTGTTAGATTGTATTGAACAAACAAAACTCATATAACTCTTAATTGTTGACTTAGGAAAAGGATAACTCTCGTACAATAATATAAATAAGCAACACATCTTTTATTGTTCTGTTATTAACTTACAATTTTTAACATACAACTTCTTTTAATCATATTAGGGTTTTTCATAAGAATTAATATTGTTGTATTTCTTGTTTAAATTGTTTCTTTATTTTTCATAACTTTTGAGGTTTTTCTCGACCAAGGCATACTTTATTTATAATATTTAATAGAAGCCTTCTTTAAATCCCTATCGAAGGGCCTAATTTCATTCTTCTATTGGGCCATCATTTCTTTGTTGCGTTCCAGGCTGTGCCAGATCAGTTTCAGTTTCGTCTCAGATCGTTTTCACTTCTCAATCACCTTCGAAAGTATTTTTTATTTGCTTTGCTGCTGGATGTCGATATTCTCTATTCTTTTTTTCCTTGAGAACCTCATTGCAAGCCTTCAACAGTCCATTTCCTTTGCTATGGGTCTTTCTGCTGCCTTTTATTTATTTTCCCATAGAATAAAATACTTTTTGATGATGAACTTATTTAATTAAGGTTTAAGGTTTTATCAAGTTCATTAATTAAGGGATTAATTAATTAATTAAGGTTTTATCAAGTTCATTACTGCTCCAGAGCACGGATTTTTACCATCAAAATCCCTTTTTTCTGCCATTCGTAATCCTGCTCCCAATTTCTTTTTTTAATGTTCTAGCTTAAATTTACCCCTCCAAAAAAGTCTTTGACGTTTGGCTTACCTCTTAAAAACCCTCTTAAATAATCCTTAATAAGGTGAAAACCTTATAAAATCCTATTAATTTAATTTTAGTTCAATTTCTTTTTAATATATTTTCTTTTATAAAAT
The DNA here is from genome assembly GCA_011037195.1 of Triatoma infestans. NCBI lineage: Eukaryota > Metazoa > Arthropoda > Insecta > Hemiptera > Reduviidae > Triatoma > Triatoma infestans. The sequence goes on from JAAEAF010007930.1 coordinate 10,407, forward strand.
TTTGAATATAAATAGCAGATTTGCAATATTATTTTTGCATGACCCAGGAGAATTGCCATAACACACAAAATTGGCCATTTCATCCTGGCCAATGTACTCGTCATAAAAATAACTAAGGGTCAGAGATATTTTCCGTGATAGTCTGCTTTTTTTTTAGTGATCATCGACCGGTTTTAGTTGATATACTCTGCTAAATTTGCTCTGGGCAAATCTATGTTATCACATTGTTTGACAAAAAGCATCCTCATGTTGGACGGACGCCCGAAACCGGTCGATGATCACAAAAAAAGAAGCAGGCTTATCATGGAAAATATCTGTGATGCTTTCCAGCTTTGCGGAACCAACCACAACAACAACAACAATGAAGGGGGGTTTGAATCTAAGGTTTAAAGGGAGGGATCATTTGCAAATTTTTACCGTGATTATAGATAAAATAGTTTCTGGGTTCTATAAAATTTACATAATTTCAAAATAATGGAATATTTATGCAAAATCCATTGTGTTGTTCAATGTTTCCAGCTCATTAAGTTTTTTTTTTTTTTTTTCCTCCAGTATTGGACTTTCTTTCAAATGATTCCCTTGTCTAGATTCATTTGACTGAATTGCTCTGTAAGAAAGAAATTATACATATCGTTAAGTCGTTTTTAATACAAAGTTTTGTAATTATTGTTATTAAAATGTAGTTTAGAATGAAATATACATTTTAAGACATTTGTAATTTAAAAGGTTAGAGTATGAACCAGAATAGCCATTAGGGGGAAAGTAATTAGGCACCATATAATGTTCACGTCTGCCTAGTTAATTAATTTCGCCATTAATTTTACAATTTTCTCCAAACATTTCCGTTTTTTGTTTGTTTGTTTTTGTTTTATGTTTAATACTTTTATATTAAAAAGAATTAAGCTATTAAGGCTGCGTTATGGAAGTTCGTTTTCCGTTTTCCGTTTCTTTCCTAAAATGCACAATTAATGAAATTTTCGTAAAGGTAGATGTAAATCGGAGCTATTAAATTTACTTATGGAAATTTATTAAACAATTGAACAATTTATGGCGCCGTTTATTTAATTTTTTGTAAATACTGGAAATGACTATGAAGTGAGTTGGTAATAAACCCAAGTGACATTCGGAGATACCCCAATAATTAATTGCCATAAAATAGCATGAAACATGATATTGTTGTATAAAAAACCATCTATAAGAAGATATATTTATTCCGCGTTGATAATATTAATTTTGTGAAAATTAATTATAGTTCCGTTCTTATAATTTTAGTAGTGTTACAGTTTTTTTGTTGGTATAAACAGTAAAGAAGATAATGTTTATAGGAAGGAAAACTTTATCAAGTGATAAACATCGCTCTAATTAAGAACTGGTATATTTTTTTATTTCAGTGGCTTTTCAACCCTTTCTTATTTATCCTACACCCTTTTAAGAAAATTTGTTCGTGTTATAGTGCTGGAGCTTTAAGAGGAAATAAAGAGAATAAAAAATAAAATCTAGTTTCTACTTCTTTACACTATTATAAAAAGTACAAAGTCACCATCTAAATATTTGAAATTGACATTTAAACGGAAAATCTGTGTGGGGGTGTGTGTGTATGAACATGTATACCTATATATATGTGAATGCGTGCAAAATATCTCAAAAAAATCTGATGTCAAACACTCACACGACTTTCTCTTACTCCTAGTTAGAGGAAGTATTGAAATCGTGTCAATCTTTCGATATCGAGTTTTCACCGGAAATCTCCATTTTGAGGTCCACTGAGTCCAAAAAAGTGGTTTTTAGCAAATGGTCCGTGTGTTTATGTGAACAGCATAGCTCAAAAACAAAAAAACCGTAGAAAGTTGAAACTTGATATTCCGCTTACGTATCACCATGAGATCTGACGGTGCGTAATCTGTCAAAATTCCTCAACCGGAAATACCACTTTACTAGTTGTTTACTTTTACGTTTTTGCGATTTTCTCAAAAATGGCTCCGACGATTTTCTGTAATCCTGGTATATCAACTACACATACAAAGAGCTACAACTTTTATTTAAAACATTTCTCCCGGAAAATTTTATTTAAGGGCACTTCTGGGGGAGGGATGGGGTTAGAGGTTTTCATCTTAACTTCTATTTCAGTTTATTATATAAACAATTCTGTAATCTAAATAATGTTAATTAGAATTAAATATGTTGTTGAATTTGCGAGTTTAAAAAAAAATCGGATAACCGAAAGGCGTTTGTTTTAAAACACTTTACTAAATGATTTTTTTTTTTTTACTTTTTCGCGATTTTCTCAAAAAATAGCTCCGATGATTTTCTTGAAACTTTTTATATAAACTAAACATGCAAAGATCTGTATCTTTTATTTATAACATTTCTCTGGGAAAATTCATTTAAGGGCACTTTTAGGGGAGGGTTGGGGTTACAGCTTCCTCTAAAGTTGATTATACAATTCTATCATCCAAACAAAATTAATTAGAAATAAATAGATGGCCAAAATTCCAAGTTTTATGAAAATTAGTAAGCCGGAAGTGCGCTTTTACTGAACAGTTTTTTTTCAGTTTTCGTAACGAATTTCATTCAATTTGGTACACAAACTATAAAGTTTGTCAATTTAATTTTTAGAACTGGAGTAAGAGAAAGTCGTGTGAGTGTTTCACACCAGGTTTTTTTTTTCTAATTTAAGGCGCGTCAACGTCTATTGTCATTGGCGGCCGGTGCCTTCTCAGTGCACTGCGGGCCTCCGAACAGGTTCACTTTACAGACAACACTGTCTATAACTGGATAGTGAGCTGTATAGGCTCCTAGGAAGAAAAAAATCTAAGGATAGCACAGCTAGACTCGAATCCGCGTCCCACGCGTGGGACTCCAGTACGCTAACCACTTAGCTATTACAATTATTGTATATAAAATAACAAATTTTCATAAAACTCAAAGTTTACGTATTTGTCCCAACATAAATACAGAGATGGTGGTAGAGGATAAGTACCAACCAACCTACTAGTCCTTGGAAGTTAGAGAAGTGATGATTATATTATGGCCCAGAAGAGCGCTTTAACAAACACTGAACCAATTACATAAAAAATTCGAAATTAATGCCAAAAAATTCCGCACAACTATGCAAATAATTTTTTTTTTCTTCAAATCTTTCAATAAAAGTAATTTTATCTGTGAAGTTAGCATATATCAAGTTTAAAAAAAATCATTATAATCTTTTTCGAGATAATTTCATAGAAACTCAAAAATCTATTCTATAAATTCGCACTACCGGTTAAGCGATTTTTTTTTTTTTTTTAAATTTAGAATTCTATCAATGCTTACTACAATGTGCATTAATATTGTAACGATTTTCCCTGAACTAGCTACTGCAATTAGTTTCTAAGTGGGTTCGTTTAGATAAAACACACTAAACTTCTAAAAAAAAAAAAAACACCAATTTATTGTTTGAAAACAATAAATTACAAATAAAACACTTAAATATACTGTATAAACCAACAAAATTTCTCTTAGTTCAATTTTAATTCATTTTTCACAAACGCGTACTCCGTTTGTAACAAGACTCTCTATACTCGAGCTGATATTCACTATTTATATCAGTGGAGACGAGGGGGTCTGGAAGGTTCTAGAACATTCCGAAAGAACCTAGAGCGCCCCGCTAGCGCTTCCCAGCGTCCACGAGGAGAACTTGAGGTGCCTGCTTTCTCTCCTAGATGGCACTAGTGGCTACGTTACAATATTATGTAGGTGATAAAACCATTTATTATCCTAAAGTGGTACTTACTGAACCCTACAAAAGAAAAAAAAATCAATATTCCGCTGAAAATGTTTCAAATAAAAGTGATCGATATTTATACGATAGTTTGTAGATAGTATACGAAATTTAAAGAAAATCGTTGGGACCATTTTCAAAAAAATTACGAAAAACTGAAGAAAAAAAAATCAATAAAGTCACATTTCTGGTTGATGTTTTTTGTCCAAAATCTTCGTGTCTGATGCGATGGCAGTGCCTAAACGGAATATCAAGTTTAAGCTTCCTGCAACTTTTCGTGTTTGAGATATTCTGTTAAAACACACATATACGAGGGTATGTCAATAATTATCCGCGATGTAGTTATAAATTTTATTGTAGTTTATTGTAATACAAATAGAAAACATTATTTTAAACATAATCCCCTTGCTTTTCAATGCACTTGGTCCATCGTTGCACAAGCTTTCTGAAGCCGTCATAAAAGAAGGTTTTTGGTTGAGCTGCTAGCCAGGAATGCACCGCTTCTTTTACTGCTTCATCCGAGGTAAATCATCTACGCCCCCTTATTGCCTCTTTGAGTGGACCAAACAAGTGGAAGTCCGATAGAGCAAGGTCAGGACTATACGGAGGATGATCCAGGACTTCAAAATTGAGTTTCTGAAGCGTTTCAACAGTGTGGGCAGCAGTATGTGGACGGGCATTGTCGTGCAACAACACAACACCTTTTGAAGTCCTCGGCGTTTGCTTCGAATTTCAGGCTTCAACTTGTCAGTAAGCATCTCACTGTAACGCGCACTGTTTATTGTTATGCCCCTTTCCTGATAATGTTCCAGTACTACGCCTTGTGAGTCCCAAAAAACTGTAAGCATCAGTTTTCCTGCGGATGGTTGGCTTTTGAACTTTTTCTTGCAGGGCGAATTGGGATGTTTCCATTCCATACTCTGCCGTTTACTCTCTGGCTCGTAATGATGGATCCATGTTTCGTCACCGGTGACGATTTTGTTTAAGAAGATGTCAAGTTCATTACCATAGTGATCCAAATGTTTTTGGCAGATGTCCAATCGCTGTTGTTTACGCAACTGTGTGAGTTGTTTTGGGACCCATCTTGCACAGACTTTATGAAACCCAAGTCTGTTTGGATGATTTCCTAGCAGAACCATGACTAATTTGCAGACAATGGGCCACTTTATCAATAGTTACCCATCTGTCCAGCACAATCATTTCACTTGCACGTTCAATGTTCTCCTCATTTGTGGCGGTAAATGGTCGTCCGGCTCTTCGTCATGCGTAACACTCGTACGACCATCTTTGAATTTTTCAATCCATTCGTAGACACACCGTTGAGGCAACACACTGTTCCCGTACTGTACCGAACGTCTTCGATGAATTTCGGCCCCTGGTACCCCTTCCGACCACAAAAAACGGATCACTGAACGTTGCTCTTCTTTGGTGCAAACAGAAAGCGGAGCAGCCATGGTTAAGGGCACGACAGTCACAATAGAACTAACCTAGTTGCGTCTAACCTGTGTAGGCATAACAGCAACGAAACCACGCATGCGCCATCTATGCTTCACGACAGTACTACCAACATCATGAAAAATATAACCACATTGCGGATAATTATTGACAACCTCGTACATACTAGACCAGACCCATAAAAAAAAAAAATCGTATTCAGGGTTCCCCAAAAACATGTATTTCCAGTAAAAAAAAAACAAGAAAAAAACTCAATTTCGAAAATCTGGCACGATCGCAATACTTCCCCCCCCCCCTTACTAGGGAGCGAGAAAAATTAAAAAGAACACTCGCAAGAAGCTGAAACTTGGATAGTCCGGTTTAGATTAGCACCTTGAGAAAGGATATGAAATTTCGAGAAAGGACACGATTTTGTCTTCTACCATTTTCTTCAAACTTCGGCCAAAGTTTTTTTTGTTGGAAAAATCGAATATTTGAATGGTGTTTTGGGAGGTGTAGAGACCTTAAGTTTCACTTTAAATTGCTATTTCACCATATCAGTTTGTTGACTTTATAATATGGAATACAATGTATGAAAATTAATTTTGAAAAAGCTCCAAAATTTTTCCCTCAAAAAAATTGATTACTTACTAAACATATTTAAATATTTTACTTTAAATGAAACATGTTTTTGGGAACTTCTAGGGTAGATTAAGCTTCCCCTCTATCATGCCAATCATTTCAATCTATTAATCTGAATTAAGGTAACTAAACTATTAGTTATGGATTTACTAGATTCACGTTTGTCCACTTAAGTGTATATTGTTTTGTTTATGTCTAAGTTAACGTCTTTAGGATTTTTGAATATGTGGATGGATCCGCAATACTGGATAACATCTGGTATTTTATCCGTCGTAGCATGCATATTTATGTTCTTCCTGACCGGTTTCGGATTTTCATCCATCGTCAGAGCAAATTAACCAAGTTCATGTAGAGAGTTCACTTCAACGTAATGTTTCTGTTACTTGTTACTCACACTTGAAAATCCGAAACCGGTCAGGAAGAACATATATATGCATGCTACGACGGATAAAATACCAGATCTTTAGGATTTGTTCGGCCGCAGTCTCTTTGTAATCCCGCCTTTTCACTGTAACTTAACGCGCTCTTCTCACCTCTATTTCCCGCCTTTTCATCTGACTGATCGCGCTCTTTTTCTTTTGTTGTTTTTGCCGCCGGCGCAATTTCACATACTTCCCCCTCTTTCCTGTTCCTTATTATTCATTACTCTTCTGACTGTTGTGAAGTTCACAGCTCAATGGGCTTATTCGCCGTTCACCTTTATGAGCAGCAAGTACTCTTTTCGCCTATTTTTTTTCGCCTTCGCGAGTGTATTTACTCTCCCAGCGTCATCCGCTGTAAGCATATTTCTCTTACTGACAATTAACTTGATTTATGCCTTCTTCTCATTCAAGAAGAATACTCATTTAATTTCATCGCCTTTCCGGCTTCAAGACCTTCTTCAGTGCCATCCATTGACATCTTACTGCACTCCCTCATCATTCACACATACAACATTCACACCTAAACAACTTTCACACGCCTCAAAAAAAAACGCCCCTTTACGTCACTTCACCGCAGCCCAGCGCCAACGCTCTTGCTTCCGCTTATATCATCTTCAAGGTGAATTCAATTTTATATAACTTTCTGTCAATAATTGTCACTTCTCTTACCTTGTCATTACAAATAACATTATTACTTCTGATTTAGTATATTTTTATATCTTCTATTTTCACACTTGCTGTGTTGAAGTGGGTCGTTACATACCGCTTCGGCGTATGCTCAAGAGCGTACATGATTAATAAGTTGAATTTTTTCTAATTCAATATTTGTTTTCGTTTTATTTCTTGGAACTCGGCCAATAATTATGCTCGTATTAGAAACAGAAATTAACAATTCTCGAACTACTTTTTAAAAATTGAATTGCTTACATTCTGTAGATGGCTCAAATAATGCATTGCTTACGATTTTATTGGATATAAAGTTATTTCTGTACAACTTTTATTTCGATGTATTTTTGGAAGAAAAAATTGAGTTCATGCCAGAAGAAATAAACGTGAAAAGTTAATAAATAAACTGTAATAATAAAAAATACATGACTCTTAAGCTGACATACTCTTTATCAGACTAAAGGGAAGCATTTCGGCATGTGTATGGAGAGGATTTAGGTTTCGTTTTTTTTTTCAACTGAGGAATTCAAGCCCTCATGTTTTTTTGTTTTTTTATATATTTGTATAATGTGTACTTAATTTATTCAATTATTATTAATTCAATTAGGTATATAATTTTTATTCAAAAGTCCATTGACCTCTATTCTTTCGTTGATCCCTTTGGTAAGTACTTCTTTATGAATTCATGTCAGTGAATTTAATTAAGTTTGTGTGTTTAATTAAAATTGTGATTAAATAGAGGTTGTTTGAAAGAATTTTTTTTTTTTTTTTTTAGCTTTTTGCACATTAAGATTCTATGATTAGGAGTAGGGGGAAGTGTAGAGTGCCCACCGCGGGTAACCCACATTTAATAATACTCATAACACTTACTCTGAACCCCGTGAATATCTAGCCGGTGCTAGATGTGAGAAGAAGAGAGAATTAGAGTAATTGGGTTTTAGAGAAATAAACTAGAATATAAGTTGAACACTGTATAATGAGAGAACACGCAAAGTGCAAGGACTTTACCAGTATAAGAGAAGTTAGACAGCGAGAGATGTACGAGTTTATAGAGACAAACTGGCTGAGCGATGAGAAGGTACTAGAAGATTGCTGACTGGTTGTTAACTGCTCGTAAACTGTTTTGTCAAACTGTTCTTCTGTAGGGCTAGCTCAGCCCTCTATATAATATAGAGTCTCCCACCCTAGACTGGCCTAGGTAGCGAGGTAATGAGATTGATTCATTTTTGCGTTTCTCCGCTCTTCGGATTCTATGAATCTATAATGATACGGATCCCATTTGAAATTGATATGTGCAGCTACTTTGGATTTAGCACATCCACAGATAATTTCTTAGCTCGTTCCCATAGATATATTCATTTAGAATTCTATTGTACTCTTTACAGACGACTAACTCTATGTACAAACATTGATTCTAAAGTGAGAGGGTACAACTGCGGAAATGGATGGGTAATGAGACGGCCGCCATGTTGTACAAAAAAATGTGTTTCAGAACCCGTCAATATCATCTACTCTTGAACTTTCTGCAACTTTTCATATTTGGATGTTTTTTACATACACAAACACACACTCACACACACACAAATAAACTAATCGCTTAAAACATTCTCAAAACATATATTTCCTGTCTAAACTTAATTTTTTGAATATTTAAAAAGTTTGCAATATTTCTTCTTATCTTAGTAAGAGAATGTTTATTAGTAGCAGTGAAATGATGAACAAAGTGAATTACACATATTCCCCAAATTACACATTTTATATTTTGCGATAATGTGAGAGGTTAGAACGGATGATATAGTACCAAGCGAATAGTGTGCGAGGTCAGAACGGATGATAAAGGGACCAAGCGAATAGTGTTGATTGTTGGTGGCGTCATGAATATAAAATATGATAAAGTTGGTAGATATTATTTCGCCTGAAGAATGAGTTGGCTAGATAGAACTTTTCTTCGTTCTAACGGTGGATTAGCTTGAGATTGATCTGGAGACTTACTTTGATTACTCCGTAAAGTTACTCTGGCGATTGACTATATAAAGACCTCAGATGGTCAGCTCTTATTCAATTTCTCCCCACGCTAGAGATAACTTCTAGATACGAGATTTGCTGTCGAAGTTGAAATCCATTCCGCATTGTATTGAACGTGACGTATAAGAGTTGTCGTGTGCTTGGAGGCCTCAAAAGGCCTCAGAGCTAAGGCTGCTTAGGGAACTTTAGAGTTCTGCTTTAAGTTTATTTTGAAATCCTTTAATAGTTACAATAGAATAAGTTATTTAATTAATGGTCGATGATTAATTGAGGCACATGAGTCAATTCTACGTTTCATCATAGTTATTTCATTTCATCATCACAGTTATTTATTGCGATTATAACATTTTGCTATTGAATAGCTTTTCTATAAAATGATTTTGCACATAAGGAAAGATATAAGTGTTATGTGATGTAATTTTACGACTAGATTGTAAAGAGTAATGTTTCGATCTTTCACTAAAAGTGTTTCAGAAAATTCGCTACTCTTATAAAAATAACTTTAGTTATCTAAATAATTTGATTCTTATTTATTTCACTTTTATCATAAATAAGGGATTGTTCTTATTGGCTTAGTTTTATTAACTGATGAATTATTTAAATAAATTCAGTATAGTGAAGAATTCTTAAACACCACCAGCTAAGTTATGTTTAAATATTCAAAGAAAATTTATTAGAAACACACAAAATTCTAAAATATTGTATAAATTAAATATTAATGCGTACTTATTTTAGCAACTAAAACTGTTTAAATATTCCTTCTTTTTTTTTAAAGTAATTTCTCATTAAGGGTATTCTGTAAATTTTTAAACAAGCTTGTGTATATTTATTTGGTTTTTATTTATCTTTCTCTTTTGGCAGAAATGATATATTTAAAATGAAAAAAAAAAAACCTTAATATTATAAATACCTTATAAAATACAACTATTATTATTATTAATTATATTAAGGCGCAGGACCTAAGCCAATGTAGCTCTTATCCCACCCACAAAAAAATATCCCAGAACTCCAACTCCCTCAAATATTCTCTTAAGAAATGTTGCCATTTCAAATATGAGAAACTTAATATTGGTGAAACGGGGACATGGTAGTGAAACCCTGTTTCCTTAACTCGATTCTCACAATTCTCACACAAAAGACTAAATGTCCTGCCTATTTTTTTTGTAAACGACTAGCTAACCAAGCGTGGCCAATCAATACACCTGTCCAGGACCCTCAATTGTATCCTACTCAGGGGAGAGAAGTTATGTCACATCTCCCTGCCCTTAAACTTTTTATAAATCTTTTAGTTTGGAGGGATCTCATCGTGCCCGTTCAGTGCTTCTCCAATTTCCCTTTTCCTTCATTGTTTGATTTCTATATCACAACATTGCTTAGTGACGGCTAATGCTGGCTCGGGGCCACAAAATGGTAGTATGGATCTCACCTCAGCCAACTCATTGCCCACTATACCCGCATGTCCGGGTACCCCCCTAGAGATCCACCCTGTATCTCTGAGCGAAGCCATTATGTCTTTTCCTACATTCATCACACTAGTTTATAGCTAGTTTACGTCTATTTAAGATGCTTAGTCATGAGATCTTAGTAGAAAATTATTGACTAAATAAGGAGATGGCAGAGATTGCAGAATTAAAATCGATTACTAATATGCCCCATTATTCTATTTTTTTTTTTTCAATTGATGTAAATAAGAAATATAATGTTCTTTTATAAATATTGATTCGTCGAAATATTCAACCAAGATTTTTATTTTTAGCCATTCGATTTATCAATTTTTTGGAGATTATCAGATTCAACTTCGTCCCATTATGTTTTCAGTATGACACAAAATATCTACGTAATGTGACTCAAGTCCCCTCAGACACCTTTTGTAGAGTTTGTGAAACAGAGGTAGAAACACCCATCCACCTTAAGACAGATTGCTTGGGTTTTGAGGAAATTATGTTCGGGACCTTGGGTCGGAACAAGTTGTCTTGGAAGAGCTGTTTCCTATTTGTTCGGACTGCGGTGACTTCGGTGGGTTAGACACGGGACCATATTTTTGGTCTAGGCTCCCCGGTTAGTTGTTGTTTTTCTTTGAGGTAGGTATATGGATTCAGTGGGGTTTTTGATAACGATAGCTTTAGTCTTCTCCCTACAGAGAATACTAATAATAATAACGTGTTCTCAAAATGTGTTTGCATAAGATAGCTTGTGCTGCCCTACTCTTCTGTGGACTTGGTCCCACCCAGCAACTTATTGGGTTCAAATCTGGTGATGGTGATCATCACTTTAAGGATTTCGTAATGTTCTAATTCTTCTAAAAATTTTTTAAACATATTGCTTCTCATACTTCGTGTTGTCTTGCATAAAAACATACTGATCTTCAAAAAACCTCTCTCCAGATTGTATATTCTAGAATATTCTTATAATTCTGTTAGTTATTATGCCTTCAAACTTCAATAGGTATATAAAATCCAACAATATTTGACTTTGTACATTGCGAAATCCCACAAGTAATAGAGTGACCACCGCGAACAACAATCTTCAGTCCAATAGACCTACTGTGTACCAAGTGTACAGAACAGTAACGTAGCACCAGCCCTCTTTTGTAAATAACTTTGGGACATACTTAAGGCACAATGGAACGTAATTGAATCTGGAAATAGATTAATCGAATGCGTAAAAATATGTGCGGCGGTGATTAACAAAATCGTGGTGAACATTTCGACGAATCAGTAAGTAAAGATATTATAGTTAAATTAAGATACTTTATTAATAAATTGTAATCACATTTATGAAGTAACATTATATTAATTAAGCAATATAATAAATATTTATAGCAATAAGAAATAAATATTTATATAATAAAGAGGGTTTTTTTACTTCCTCTTACTCCTAGTAAAAGGAAGTATTTTAATCCTGTCAAATTTTCAAAAACGAAAAATCGTAGAAAGTTCAAACTTGATATTCCGTTTAGATATCACCATGGGATCCGGCAGTAGGTCAGCAGTCAAAATTCCTCAACTGAAAGTAGCCATTTTACTTAAGGTTTCTTTTACTTTCTTGTGATTTTTTCAAAAATGACTCCGACGAATTTCTTCAAACTTTGTATATCAACTACTCATACAAAGATCTACAACTTCTATTTAAAACATTTCTCTGGAAAATATTTAAGGGCACTTTGGGGGGGGGGGGGTTAGGTTTTCCTCTAAAGTGCTATTTCAGTTGATTGTACAATTTTGTCATCTAAATAATATTAATTAGAATTAAATGTGTTGTTAAAATTTCGAGTATGAAAAAAATCGGATGACGGAAGTGCGTTTTTACTGAATGTATTTTGGTTTTTGGTTTTTCTTCGGAAACGGCTCTAACGATTTTTTTAAATCAGGAATGTAAACAAAACACATATAAAGGCTACCATTTAATTGAAACATTACTCCTGGAGAAGTCATTTAAGGAGGAGGTTTTTGGAGGAGTGTGGGGTTATGTTTTCCTCTATAGTGCTTTATAATGGAGTTGTTGAGGAGAGAAATTAGGTTTGATTAAATGAACGAAATATGAAGACACTAATATAATGTAGCTAAGTTTACACTAACTGCACTGGACTTTATCATGAAAATGATAGAATGATGGTGTGAATAAAGATATGACACGATGCGATGTACAGTTGTATGGTTGTATCTGATAGATATCCTCTAGATAGATTCCCACTGGCTTATATACACAGGTTCTCCCACTCTAGCCTGCCTAAGTCAGAGAGTAGTCTCTGTTAACCAGAGAGGGCCTCTCTTCTCTCTGCTGTGGTTGCATTATCTTTGCGGTACCATTACATGCTTTCTTAGTTTTTTACAGAATTCTACCTTGCAAACAAAATTAATTAGAAATAAATAGATTACCGAAATTCCGAGTTTATATTAAAAATTAGTAAACCGGAAGTGCATTTTTACTGAAGAGTTTTTTTTTTTTTCAATTTTCGACGAACTCCAACGAATTTTATCAAATTTTGTGCACAAACTGTATAAATTTGTTTTTTACAATTTTATGAAAACTGCAGTAAAAGAAAGTTGTGTGAGTGTTTCAGACCAGATTTTTTTTTTTTTTTTTTAAATACAAGTTAGGTGATCTACTTCAAACTTTCTGTAAGGAATGAATTTGTTGTGGCTGCTTGGTGTAGTAGTTATGAGAATGGACTTGTAACAGGGATGTTCCCAGTTCGAATCCCGCATATAATTGCTAAATTTTTATTAGTTAAAAAAAAAAATATATATTAATAGTAAAATATGTGCTTCCGCCTACGTTCACAACACCTAATTTGGTAGTTGAATGCTATGTCCCATCTGGAAAAAATAGACATTTGTTATCATTGTGTATTTATTCCATAAAAGTTGAATAAATTTAAACGGTTGCGAGTTGACTATTTATAACGAGACTAGAATATATCATGAACGATGAAAGTGAGTGAGTGGTGTTTGTTGGTTAGAGGTTATATTACATGAGATCTGGGTCCAGTCCGTCATCTCTTATTGCTTTTTGTCACGTTGGTCACATTCAGAGCAAACGAATGGCTAGAGTGGAAGACAGGATAACCAACACTACTACCACAGAGATCTAACACGCAGTGTGTTATCTGAGTGAAAGAAACTGACAGTACTGTAGAGGGGAGGGATGTAGTTAATTTAAATCTCCCTCTCACGAACTCATTTGCAATTCTTGTTCTTTTTTTTTTGTCATCCCCTTTTTCTCTCCTTTCATTTCAAAAAAAGAATCAAATCAGATTCAACTTGTTATTAAAAAAGTATTATTTTACTCAACAAAACATTATCACAAAATTTGAATTTTTATGCGCATGTGAAAAAAAACACCCTTACGACTTTCTCTTACTGCGTTAGTACAGTTATATAAAAAAAAATTGGTGTGAAACACTCGCACAACTTTCTCTTACTCCAGTTCTCAAAATTACAATTGACAAATTTTGCAGTTAAGTGTACCAAATTTAATGAAATTCTTCGAAAACTGAAAAATTTGTTCAGTAAAAGCGTACTTCCGGTTTACTAATTTTCTCTTGAAACTCGGAATTTTGGCCATCTATATTTATTTCTAATTAATTCTGTTCGGATGATAGAATTGTATAATCAACTATGGTAACATTTTAGAAAAAAAAAAACATAACCCCACCCCTCCCTCAAAAAGTGCCCTTAAATGAATTTTCCCAGAGAAATGTTGCAAATAAAAGTAGATCTTTGCATGTTGTAGTTTATATGGGAAGTTTCAAGAAAATCGTTGGAGCTATTTTTGAGAAAATCGTAAAAAAGTGACAAAATTATTTAGTAAAGTGGTAAGTAAACGCTCTTCCGGTCATCCAATTCTTTTCAAACTCGGAATTTTAACAACATATTTAATTGTAATTAATATTATTAAAATGACAGAATTGTATAGGAAACTGCAATAGCACTTTAGAGAAGAACCTAACCTCTCCCCTCCCCCAAAAGTGTCTTTAAATGAATTTTCCCGGGAAAATGTTTCAAATAAAAGTTGTAGCTCTTTGTATGTGTAGTTGATATACTAAGTTTAAAGAAAATCGTCGGAGCCAGTTTTGAGAAAATCGCAAAAACGTAAAAAAAAAAATAGCTAGTAAAGTGGTACTTCCGGTTGAGGGATTTTTAAAGATAACGTACTGTCAGATCCCATGGTGATACCTAAACGGAATATCAAGTTTCAACTTTCTACGGTTTTCGCTATGCTGTTCGTTTTTGAGCTATGCTGTTCACATACAACACACACACATACACACACAGACCATTTGCTAAAACCACTTTTTTAGACTCAGAAGACCTCAAAATGGATATTTCCGGTGAAAATTCGTTATCAAAAATTTGACTCGATTACAATACTTCCTCTTACTAGGAGTAAGAGAAAGTAAAAAAAGTAGGGGGGGGGGCAAAGTAATGAAGGAAATGCATAATATATTTAAAGATATCTGCACGAATAAAGTTCATATTTCTTATTCAATTAAAAAGTGCACTATGTTTTATGCGCACCCTCTCATACAAGAATGAGGTCATTTCTATAATACTTTGTTATTCTCTTATGATTATTCTAGGAATTTATCAACGATAACAATTAATTTTAAATGTCAGTATAGTTTAATTAGTGCAGTTTGTTTTAAATAAATCAACATACAATAAAAATATAAAATCACTTATAACTATTTTAATTTATAGATCTTGTATTTTTACTTTTTCTTTTGCTGGTAAGAGGAAGTATTGGGAAGAAATTGCCAATATATGTCCATAGGACATATACATATTTTTGAAGTCCTCTCAAACCTTTTAGTAATTGACGTGTGCTTGAATTTCGCCAGCCAGTTGATAACTCAAAAAGTGAAAATCGTAATTAGTTCAAATTTGATATATTGTTTGAATGCTTACCAAGGAATCTGACAACTTACAATTTTTGGTCAAAATCTGTCAAAAATCTTAGTATATAAGTATGTATTGTGATGATGTACGCTGTCTGTTATATATAATATATGTATGTATAGAATAGTTACATAGCAAGGCTGTAGCAGTTTTATTTATTTTAAGAAATATCTTAATTAGAATTGATTTATATGATGATAAGTAATTAAAGATGTAATGGGATCCGAATCATTGGCATCATTAAGATTTGTGAGGATCGGAATCACCTAATTATATATATATATTAAGTATAGTAATATATATATACAGAAGAACAGTTTTAAAACAGTTATCGACACCAGTCAGCAAACAGCATTCTACTAACTTTCTAATACTCAGCCAGTCTTTCTCTCTCTTAATTATTCTCTCGCTACCTTATTCTGTAATATCATTCAAGAGTGTAAAAGTGCTTGCAGTTTGTGTTTTTATTAACCTAACCTAACTTTTTCATCATTTCTAAACTTATCTGACTAATTCTCTACTTCTCACATCTACCACAGAGAGAGAGAGAGAGAGAGAGAGAATTAGGAATTAGAATTTACCCACACCTAAAGACAACTAATTTAATGCCTAGATAGATATTAAATATACTTATACATAAATACGAGCTAAACTAAATATAAAACTAAGATAGATAAACGGACAGAGGGACAGAGTATAACCCTCATTGATGCTTGTACAAGCATCACTTCATACCCTCGGTTTTTTTTTACAATAGATTTGACCACGTCATATGCATGTCGCTAACGGTTCTTCGTTTCTCTCACTGGCCAACCGTCCAATTTTCATATAAATTAGTATTTTCAAATATATTTAACATTTTCTAATTATTACTGCTTCTTGCTTCTATCACATTGTGTAAGTAAATCCATGTTATACAATTTATAAAGTGATAACTTCCATTGATAATAAATGGTACAGTATCACCAGCGCCTGCTATAGCGGTTACGTCGCCCCGGACAAAAAGACAAATTGCCGCCCCTTAAGAATATATATATATATATATATTTTCAAGCAAGTCTATGCATGTTCACATACAAGCTGAAGCAGCGCTCTGCTCGTGTGCTAATGTTATTCTCTGTTCAGAGAAGTATATGTATGTTCAAACAAGTTCAAGCATCGTCCTTTACAAATTCTGCGTTAATTTTTTCAATGATAGTGTAAATATTTTTAGCTTACAAACATAAACAATATAAATACGCTACGCAATGTAAATTTTTAGCGATCGAAAAAAATCGATATGTAAAATTTGAGTATTTAACACCTCAATACTTTTCTCGCACTTACAGCCAAAGTGGCGCCCCTAAATTTTGGCACCCGGACAAATGTCCGGCTTGCCCGCCCCTAGAGCGGGCGCTTGTATCACACATGTTAACATAATGAAAATCGGTAAATCGTTTTTTTCAAACTCAAAATTTTGGCAACATGTATATTATGGATGATAGAATCGTATAATATTGTAACGTTTTTCTCTCTAAACTAGCTACTGCAACTAGTTTTAAGTGGGTTCGTATAGATAAAATACTCTAAACTTCAATAAAGAAAACACCAATTTATTGTTATACACAATAAATTACAAAATACAACACTTAATAATAATTACTTCACAGTTTAAACCACAAAAGTTTACTTTGTTCACTTTTTATACACTTTTCATAAACGTACACTGCGTTTATAACTGGAAAACTCTGCAAAATTCTCTGCGGTCTTACTATTTATGCCGGTGGAGAATCTACTCAATCCTTCCAGAAAGAATTAGAGCGCGTCGCCAGCGCTTCCTAGTGGCCACTAAGAGAACTTGAGGTTCCTACTTCCTCTCCTAGATGGCACCACTGGCTGCGTTACAATATAATAAAATAGCACTTTAGTAGGAAAGCCACACGCCTTTTCCAAATCTTACCAAATGAATTTCCCCTTGAGAAATATTTCAAATAAAAGTTGTAGTTTAAAGAAATCGTTGGAGTTGTTTTCGAGAAAATTCTCCCTCCCCCCCAAAAAACTGAAAAATCCATTCAGTAAAGTGTTATCTAAAAAAACCACTTTTTCGGACTCAGAGATCCTCAAAACGTGTATATCTAGTGAAAACTCGATATCGAAAATTTGTCTCACACTTCGTCTTAAAGAAACTGTACGAGAAAGTAATTAAGTAGATTATCCATTTGTATTTATTTTCTCCTCTTGTTTAGTAATGAATAGTAAATTATCCTTTAGAGTACTTAGGGACTTAGTTCTTAGTCAGACGGAATTTTCCACACTTTAGATCAATACGTAGTGCTTCTATCAACCTCCTGCAATCCTAATCGGACAGTTTTAAAAATCTAAACTGAATCAGTCGAAAATCAATTTACCCAAAAAAAAAATTATAAAATAAACATCTACATTTAGTTATTAAACCAAATTTTTAACAAAACAGGTCTACCTGTTTTCAAAGAAAAGTGCAAAAAACACAAAGAAAAAAAAGCCTTTAGTAAAGTCATACTTTCAGTTTACCGATTTTCTTCATTCATATATATATAGGAACTTTACCATCGCATTTAATGAACTTTATATTGCGGAAAGGTAGTTTTTCACTGAAGGGGAAAGAATGCCCATTGTTCACATTTAATGGGCCATAATATTATTATAAAACTTGTAGAATTCTACATTATATAGAAAAGGCACTTTAGTGGAAAGTTTAAAGTTTTTGCCCTTCACAGAAAGTTCTAAAATAAATACATATAGAATAAAATGTTTTAAATAATAGAGCTTTCTTAAATGTGTGTGTGTGTGTGTGTAGTTTTGCACACTTTTATATCGCCTGTTTCCTCACCCATCGAAAGGTTTCGTGTTGAAGATTCATTGCTGATTTTAACTCCCTCGGACTTTTCACTTCTTCCTTGAAAAGTTATGATGGATGTTGCGAGAAATTAGTGCGTCTGAGATCGGGAAAATAAAATAATTGCTTCACCACTAATGACCATTGAAGTCAATGTTTGATATTGGAGTGGAGGAGCTTGATAAGCCCCCCCCCCAAAAAAAAACTCTTACGCCAGTTTACTTAGTTTTGATTTATAATTTATTATAACATATATATATAATGCATCCGAAATATAATATAAAAGTCTTACTTGCGATAAATTCATTTTTTGAAACTTAGGATTTTGGCCTAACATTAAATTCTTATGTCAATGATAGAATCGTATCTTCTTCTTCTTTCTTGACATTACAGCCTATGTAGGGCCCTAGCCTACTCAACTATATAATGGGGTTGTTGAGGAGAGAAATTAGGTTTGATTAAATGAACGAGATATGCTGACACTAATATAATGTAGCTAAGTTTACACTAACTGCACTGGACTTTATAATGAAAGTGATAGAATGAATGGTGAGAGTAAAGATATGACACGATGCGATGTACAGTTGTATGTTTGTATTGATATATCCCTTTAGATAGATTCCCACTGGCTTATATACACAGGTTCTCCCACTCTAGCCTGCCTAAGTCAGAGAATAGTCTCTGTTAACCAGAGAGGGCCTCTCTTCTCTCTGCTGTGGATGGATGCTATTACAACTACATTCCTCCATTCGTCTCTCTCCCTCTCTCTCTCGAGCCACCCGTCTCCACCTTCTCAATCTCAACTTCCACGTCATCCAGCCATCGCATCCGTGATCTTCCTCTACTTCTTCCTCCTCCCGGATGGCTAGTAAACAACTTTTTCGGTAACCTGACCTGTTCCATTCTTTCCAGGTGACCCAACCACCTCAACCTCCCAGTTTCACCATTCCCACCAAGTCCTGTTCACCGTATAGTTCTTTTATTTCCTGATTTGACCTCATTCTCCGTACTCCATCCTGTCTCTTACCGGGCCAAATATTTTCCTCAGGATCTTTCTCTCCCATACACTGAGAAGTCGTTCATCCTCCCGTGTTAGCGTCCAGGTTTCTACCGTAGATGACAACCGTTCTTAATAAGGTCTTGTACAATTTGGCTTCCCTAGATAGCTGATTGAAGCGCAGGGCTTTCTGTAAAGACCAGTAGCATTTATTTCCGACTGTTATTCTGGCTTTTATGTCTATATTGACTTCATTTATATCTGTGAGATAACAGCCCCTAGGTACATAAAGCTTTTAACCACTTCAAACTTGTGGTATCCAAGACATATTGCTTCCTGGTCGTTCCTTATTTTGGTCCTCATATACTTCGTCTTCGTTTCGTTGATAGCGAGTCCAAGTTTACTGGCTTCTTTAGTGAACTTTTCGAAAACTCCTAAGAGTGCCGGTATAGTTCGAGCTGACAAAACATCGTCTGCGTAAGCCAGATCCTATTAAAAATAGTGCCTCCGGAATTGGTACGGATTGCCCTAATTAGCCTTCTCCAGTGCTAAATTAAACACCATGGATCCCCTTGCCCCCGATAGAATCGTATTTATAAATAAATGACACTTTAGAAAAGAACTTTAGCCACTTTAGACAATGTAGAAATGGCACTTTAGAGGAAAGCCTAATGTCACTCTACCCCCAAACACCCTTAAAATGAATTTTCCCTGAATCATGTTTCAAATAAAAGTTGTAACTCTTTATATGATTAATTGATATACGTTTAAAGAAAATCGTCGAAATCTTTTTTGAGAAAATCACAAAACACTGGAAAAAATCAGTCAAAGTAAAGTGTTACATCCGGTCGACCCATTTTGACCAAAACCGTATTGTCGGATGCCCTTAAGAAACTAAATGAAATCCCAAATTTTAGCTTCCTGAGTTATGCTTATCACACACATTCAGATCCATTTGTATAAACTACTTTTTCGAACTCATGGGACTTCAGCACATCTATTTTTCCGGTGTGATTTCAAATTCGAAAATTTGACACAATTCCAATATTTTCTCTTATAGCAGTAAGAGGAAGTACAAATTAGAGCTGGAACTAGAAACGGCCCTAGCTGAAAGGGTTTCCGACGAAAAAAAAGATTTTCACTCACTACCAAGTTGATGCTTTGTATCTCGGGATAATTGTAGATCTTAGAGAAGGAATTAGCTCAGTCACTAGTAGCAAGCTGGACACCCACGCGGAGATCCTGGGTTCAAGTTCAGCAGTGCTGCCCTTAGATTTTCTCTTCCTAGGAGACTCTACCGCACACTTCCGGGAGATAGGACAATCTCCGGGGCAGTACGCTGAGAAATTTCCGAGTGCCAATGACCATAGATGTTAACTTGCATTAAAACAAAATTATAGAATTATAGATCTTCTCGACCACGTATAGCTTAAAGTGAACATTGACAAAATGAATAGTAGAGTATTTATTGTTCGGGTTACTTAATGTTCTTGTTTGAGGTAGCAATATTAAAAAAAAAAAAAATCAGATTAACGCCCCAAAAAAATGTTTAGACTAGCGAATGATTCTCCACGATGCACTAAAATTGCCCAACACTTCTTAAAGAGGATAGAAAAATAATCTTCCGGTACAGCCTGGCATAAACATATTCCTTCATAATTTTTTTCTTCAAACCGCAGACCATTCCCTAATTTTTTTGTCCTAATTTAAATTTGTTTATCCAAATATTTAATTGCCAGAAGGATATAATTATTGCGTTCATTGATACCCTTTTTGTACTCAATATATACAGTATAGGCTTGGCTTTAAGTAGTAATACTTAAACATCTATTTTAAACCTTTTATTCTTATCATTTGATTTTGTTTTTGCTTGGCTTATACATTTATTGCTAGTGAAGTCTAGGTACAAAGAAGCAGTGAGCAATACCGCAAGGCAATGAGAATATGTTATCACTGAGGTTAAAATCATTTATGGGCTTATACTGAAACATGGACCGGTCATTCATAGGGTTTATGCGGAAGTGAAGATAGTAGAGATATGGAATACAAAAGGAGATGATTGCAAAATATTACACTAGATAGATTGAAGAATAAGGAAGGGAATGAACGTTAAGGAAACAACGGAAGAGAGAATTGAAAGAGGAAATTAACATGGTATGGACATCTTAAAAGAGTGCCGGAAGGAAGATGGGCCGAAAAGATGAGAAATAGAACTTCTTTAAGTAACAGGAGGAGAAATGGACCAGTAAGAAGTTAGGTGGAGAAAAATGAGAAGTGTGAAAAGAGATGAAGGGCTGAGGGGGATGGAGAGGGAAGTCTGTAAGCAAGGATGGCACCCAACTTCCCTTGTGGGCTGTCACAACTACCCAACAGTAGGAAATGCCAGTAAAAGTAAAAAAAAAAGTCAGGAAGCAGGAGCCACTTAACCTTTTTTAGAAAGTGTATCCAATTGTCAAAAGCCAACGGATCTTTCTCAGGAAATGTATTTAAGTGCATAAAACACAATAATTATTCAGTTATAATTGATACATGTTACCAAACTGTAATAATATTGCAGCATGAAAGAAAGAAAAAACTTATCTATAGCAATATTGTAAAATATTTGCTTCATTTAAGTCTTCATGCTGTTAACAAAATATTACGCTGGATAGAATTATGATTTGTTACATACATCCTTAGATAAATAAAATACTATATAAGATTCAAGTGTTGGAGGAAGGAAAATGAATTGATTTGTTTCCCAACAAACCTCACACTCCAAAAATATTTCCCCAATGGGTCTCGTGGATCTTCCGGTTAAGGAACTTGTGGAAATCAGTTCCGGGCCTAAGTACATAAGGAATTATTTGATTAATGTTTAAACCAATATTGGTTTGCCGATTCCCCTGGACCTTGACCTTCACCTCCAAAATCAAATGTCTATATATATATATATATATATATAATGGAAAATAAAATGATCAGCAATTAAGCTGATTAATTATAGTGTAGCTATATTATAGAATGATTAACAATACAAACAGGCGGATAAGGATGAAAATTTCTTTATTGGTGAACTAATTCATAGGTTTGGTGCACCTCCTGATAACAGTAAAAATAATAATAAAAAAAAAATAATAAAATGGTCGTATTTTCAAGATGGACATGAGTGGTTCGTGATGATCAGGCACCTTCTCCAAGTTGTTTGACTCTAACAGAAGTAATTTGGGAGGCCTCCTATGTCTCACAGATCTGCCTCAGATTTGGAATGGACAAGTATAAGTTCAGAACCTTTTGAAGCATGGACATTTCCGGGAAATTGCACTAATTAGCCTGGGTAATGCCACAATGTCCATTGACTTCTTGGAGAAGGGTCAAATGTACAAGTATCTAGATAACGCTGCAGGGCTTGACCATAAGAATATGAGGTGCTCCCTTAACGTAAGATTCTGTAAATAGACTGCGGGCGGTTCTTCGGTCAGGCTTCAGCACGCACAATATAGTCAGAATTATAAATATCTATGCAGTCTTTTTTGCTCATATACTCATTAGCGCCGTTTACAATTACGCTCCGATCTGTCGGTTTCAACATGCCGCTGGGAATGTCACGCCGAAACGCGCGCTTCGAGCGTGCGCCGGAACGCACCTTTGGAGTGTGATGCCAAAAATATGAACGCGCTTGCTGCACATCGGACTATAGATATGGAGCGTCAAGTACAATACCGTGCACAATTTAAAGGATTTTGATTCGAGGCGTGTGGAATTTCCACCGATGTGGAAAGTTTTATGAGACGCGCCAGCACTTCTTGCGCACCAAGAGTGCACTCTGAGCATGTTTGAAGATCGAGCATTTACACAGGCAGTTTTAGCATGCACGTTATTGGAGTGATGGGTCCAAAAGTATCGAAAAACCTCTCCGTGTATATGTACCTATTTTGAATCATAAAGTGGCGCAGTGCACGAACAGGGTGCACTGAACCGCCTGATCCGGACACAGATTACTGACTTTCAGAGTCATCACCAGTAAGCTTCGACTGTGAGCGTAGATATTATGCCGAACTCCTGTAACTTTCAGCGATAAGTCCGCTTCTTGGAGATGGTTGGCGGCGAGTTCTACATATGTAGAGTCGGAAGATTCTATGGACCAAATAGTGGCGACCCGCAGTTGTCGGAGGAACATCTTTCGAAGAACGGAAATTGAGGAAGTATGTCGGCGGTGCCAAAGTAATGTCGAGGACATAGATCACATCGTTGCGGGATGTCCGGCGTTTGCTACACCAGATTCCTTGAAAGACACAGCTTGGTAGCGGGTGATAGTTCACTAGGAGCTGGCTAAAGCTGATCTGGTTATTAACAGAAAACCTTTTACTTTTATAAATTAAGTTAAAAAAATAAAGCTAATTGTAATGGTATCAGGGAACTGGTGTTTAATAGTGGTGAATTGATGAACATACATTACTGGTCAGAGATATTTTCCTTGACAGCCTGCTTCATTTTGTGGTCATCGAACAGTTTCGGGTATTCGCCCATCATCAGGATGTCTAATAAACAGTGTGATATCACAGACATGCAACCAATATGTCACCTGATGTGTTGTTGGTGAGATGATGTGTTGTTTGTTTGTAGTGTGTGTAACACGAGTGGTGTTTGAAAGGGGCTTGTGTGTGAAGATATTTAAAAGAGTATCAGATTATAAAGAAGAAATCACCACTGCTATCAATAAATAATTTAACTATATATATATATATAGTAATTAATTAATTTAGTAACTTTAAAAATAGTAATTCATAATTGTGAATATTGAATTAATTTATAAATATAGAGAATCAAATAATTAGCTAGATTGATTTAAACTTAAATGTTAAAACACTTATAACTGGCACTGATATTCTGTCTCTATGAATGCTGGTTGATGTATCAAATAGACTGATGAAAATGGTGCTTCTCTTGGTAGTTGACCTACCCTATAATGTATGATTATTATAAGAGGTAAAATGACAAAGAATGGCTGAGTTCTTCGTGCTGGTTCTTCTTGTAACTGTGTCCTTTTCTCTGGATAGTCCCTAACAATTCATTTCACGGCACTGAAAATACACTTTATTTTAAGTTGAATTCACTAAAATATTTTAAGTTGAATATATTCCAAAATTATTTCAATTTTTCCCATTTCCTTCTTCCTCTACATATCCAATATATATTTATGTTAGACCAATGGAATACGAATTTCCAATAAAGAAAGGATATGTAGTATTATAATTATATTACAGCAGTTAGAGAAAAAATTGCATGATGTGTTTCTCATCGGATTTTTTTTCTGAAAATCTGTACTAAAATTGTTTTTTTTATTTCTGTTACAGGTGAGTACTAGATAGATTTATCCTATTTCTTGCAAATAGAAAAAAATTATTTGCTTATCAGAAGTCTTCGAGTTCAGAAAAAAAACAGCATTTAAAGGTCAGTTTAAAAATATAAATTAGTTCATAAATGTTGTTGGCCTAATAATAACAACCAGTATTTAACTATTTCTAAAATCGACAGCAATTTGCAGATTTGCATAAACCGGAGTGATGTCACTATTTGAACTATATCAAAAAGTTACCCCTACTTATTCTCTGTCAGATTAAATTTTATAATTTCAGCAAGATAATAGGGAGGGGAATGATTAGTGTACTAGACTCCCACACGGAGGACCGGGTCGAGTCCAGCTGTCTTGCCGTTAGATATTTTTCATCCTAGCAGCCTCTATAGCTCACTGTCCGGTGATGGACAGTGTTTTCTGTAACGAGAGAACACTGTCCGGGAGGACAATGACCATAGATGTTGATGCGCCTTAAATTAAAAAAATTAATAAATAAATTCGGCATGATTAGTATAGGCCAAGGTTGTCCAATCTTTTGGGTCTGGGCCATATTGGAAGAAGAACAACTGCCTTGGGTCGCACTTATATACAAATATTAACGATAGCTGATTAGCAGAACTTTTCCTGAAATAATCCATTTGCCATTACTGCTATAGAAAATTTACTTGTTTAAGTAATTAACCTCATTACTATATTAAATTTTACTATAAAAGTGGTTATATAATAGGATCCGAAGTGCAGAGAGAAACACAAAATTGACAGTCTAGTTACTCGCTATTTAGGCCAGATAGAGTGGGAGACTCTGTATATATACAGCCGAGCTAGGCCTACAAGGGACTACAACAGTTTACGACCAGTCACCAACCTTCTACTACCTTTCTCATCACTCAGTCTATGTCTCTAGCTACCTAACTTCTATGTACGTGTAAAGTGCTTGCAGTTAATGAGTTCTTTTCATTATACAGTGTTCAGCATTATTTCATCTTATAACCCATTCTCTCTAATTTCTCTCACCTTTTCACATCCATTATAGGGTAGCATAAAACTCGTAATATAGCTGACATTGTATTGAGAAACTAATATTAAAATATATCGTTGAGTTCTCAACTTGCTCTACAGATATTTTGGTTCTAACTTTCCTCTTCGTTTATTTTTTTTTCATCCTTGAAAATATTTGCTCACAATTGTTGATTTTTACCAAAAAGCGAAGACAGGATTACGGGGAGAGGGATATTAATCTCTGGGAAAATAGGATTTATTAAGTTCAGTTTTTAAATTGAATGTCAGATTGCAGCTCTATATTTTCTATTTGAAAGTTGGCAGGCAACATCTAGATAAGTTTAAACTGAAGAGCGTGTTTCCTATTGTCGAAAACTTGAATAAAATCAAACGTCCAACCTTAATTTTTTTCTCACTCCTTGGATACAAAAGACACCTCAAATATAACTCTATCGTATTCAAAAATATTAGTAAATTGTTGATTTATATTACTTTAAAATTGTTTGTTGGGCCACATACGAAGACGTCCTGAGCGGGCAACTCTGGTAGAGATATAATTGGTTTCAGAAGGAGAGAAAATGGGTTGTATAGATAAATAAACTAGGGGGTGAACAGTTTATAATCGAAAAGTAGCACATACTGCCTGGACTTTACACTAAAATACAGGTTGTCCCAAGGTATATATGGATAACGACTTTTTCTCGGAAACTAAGATAGCTAGAAAAAAACTAAAAAATACGTGTCCCCGTAGTTTTTTGCTAGAAATCCAAATTTAATTTGCAGATTTGTTTTGATGCTTCGAGAAGCGAGATACAGGCACCAACTTTATTTTTTTCAAATGGGGCGGTGTGGTTTTTATTTAAGAAATAGATTCCTCTATTTTTTCTAAGAAAAATTTACTTGAACGGTTTTTTTCTTTGAGCGATATTTTACAAGTTATGAATGAAAACATGATTCCTTTAAGAAATTTCAAAATGATATTATAACGGTTTTTTGTTTGAATAAGAAGAAAAGTACTATTTTATTATAAATTTTAATCCTCATTAATTACAGATCTTGCTCGAACTGGCCTCCACCATTAGAGATGTATTTCTTTAGTCGTAAGGTACAATTTGCAGGAAAAAGAATGTCTTTGCATCTCTAATGGTGGGGGCTAGTTCGAGCAAGATCTGTAATTAATGAGGAGTAAAATTTATAATAAAATAGTACTTTTCTTCTTATTCAATCAAAAAAACCGATTTAATATCATTTTGACATTTCTTATAGGAATCATGTTTTCATTCATAACTTGTAAAATATCACTCACAGAAAAAAACCGTTCAAGTAAATTTTTCTTACAAAAAATAGAGGAATCTATTTCTTAAATAAAAACCACAACTCCACATTTGAAAAAATGAAGTTGGTGCCTGTATTTTGCTTCTGGAAGCACCAAAACAAATTTGCAAATTAAATTTGGTTTTCTAACAAAAAACTACAGGGACACGTATTTTTTAGTTTTTTTTCTAGCTATCTTAGTTTCGAGAAAAAGTCGTTATCCATATACCTTGGGACACCCTATATATAAAATGGCAGTGAGAGGTAAAGAGAAAGGTTGATGACGCGTTGTGACTGCTGTATGAACTCTGTTGCAAGACTGTCGGTAGACTCCCTCGTATGGCTGACACAGCTGTATTTAAACAGTTTCTCCCCTCTCTAGTCTGGCCTAAACTAGTGAGTGAGACTGTCACTCTCTCTCTCTCTGCTTTGGATCTCTCTCTTCGGATCCTGTTACATAGACGATAGACAGATAAAACAAATTTCAGTAAATATGAGGAAAAAAAGATTAAAATCAATTATTAAGATAAATATTAAATATTAACTCATATTTTATTGTACCTTTTTATTTTTTGAAAAAGATAGTAACTATTTAACAAGGTTACTTTGTACATTAAATTTACATAATTAAGTGTAACAGTAAACTTGAAGGACAAAACACTAATGAGAGTTCTCAGAATTTTATTTTTGTACAAATTGAAGAATCAAAACAAGGCTAAATGAAAAAAAAATCTTAATATGAAAGACATATACGAAGTTTTCTTAATACAATTGTTGCAGTTCTGGTGGTCACATCTGATTCATATTTGAATATTGTACTTAATGTTTGCCTTAATATTTAATATGAATATGACTACTTAGGGGAATTCGTATTTATTTGAGTTTTTAGAAAATAAGGAGTTACTTGAATGGCGACTATTTTGCAGATCTCCAAATAGCGACTTTATCAATGACAACAAAACTTGTAATAACGATGTTTATGTTCAGCTACCATCAAAGATTAAAGCAAATCGAAAGAGAGAATCGCGCGGGGAGGGGGGGACTAGTAAAATCGCCACCTAGCACCTTAAAGGAAACCATAACCTCACCTCTTCCACAAAAGTGCCCTTAAATGAATTTTCCCGTACAAATGTTTCAATTAAAAGTTGTAGCTCTTTGTATGTCTAGTTGACACACCTTGTTTAAAGAAAATCGTTGAAGCTATTTTAGAGAAAATTGCAGGAAACAGAAAGCTATTTTCAGTAAAGCGCACTCCCGGGTTATCCGATTTTCTTCAAACTCGGGATTTCGATAACATATTCTTAAGTTTAAACTGAAGAGCGTGTTTCCTATTGTCGAAAACTTGAATAAAATCAAACGTCCAACCTTAATTTTTTTCTCACTCCTTGGATACAAAAGACACCTCAAATATAACTCTATCGTATTCAAAAATATTAGTAAATTGTTGATTTATATTACTTTAAAATTGTTTGTTGGGCCACATACGAAGCCGTCCTGAGCGGGCCGCGGTTTAGACAACTCTGGTAGAGATATAATTGGTTTCAGAAGGAGAGAAAATGGGTTGTATAGATAAATAAACTAGGGGGTGAACAGTTTATAATCGAAAAGTAGCACATACTGCCTGGACTTTACACTAAAATACAGGTTGTCCCAAGGTATATATGGATAACGACTTTTTCTCGGAAACTAAGATAGCTAGAAAAAAACTAAAAAATACGTGTCTCCTCCATATTTAATTCTAATTAATACTATTTAGATGATAGAATTGTGTAATAAACTGAAATAGCACTTTAGAGGATACCATAAACCCCCTCCCACAAAAGTATCACTAAATGAATTTTCCCGGAGAAATATTTCAAATAGAAGTTGTAGATCTTTGTATATGTAGTTAATATATAACAAGTTTAAAGAAAAATCGTTGGAGCTATTTCGAAAAAAACGCAAAAAAGTAGAAAAAAAAATAAGTAAAGTGGCACTTTCGGTTGTGAGATTTCGCTCGAAATCTTCGTTTCATGCGGTGGTAGTATCTAAACGGAATACCAAGTTGGAGCTTCCTTTAACTTTTCGTTTTTGAGATATTCTTTTCACACACAATATATTGATGATTTTCTAAAAATCACTTTTTTGGATTCAGGGGACCTCAAAACGTGTATTTCCGGTGAAAACTCAATTTCGAAAATCATCGCACGATAACAGTACTTCCTTTTACTATTATTAGTAAGAGACAATAAAATTAGGCCCTAAAATTAGGACTGCACAAACTTAATTAAAGTCCAAAAATTTCACATATAAAACTTCATAAAAATTAAATCAGATAGAGCATTATAATTTTTTTAGCGTCTTACTAAAACAGCTGATTAAAACTGTTAACAGCTGTTAATTTAAAAAATTTGATAAGATGGCAATATTTTTCTTCTGACATGAGTTAGGGAAAAGTAAAAAATCCAAGAATATCTAGAATAGCTTTCCGTGGGTGTGATGTAACAAAAGTTCAGTTGACGTCAGTCGTGAACATATATGCTTTTTTAGTGTTGAGATATTCTGGGATGAGAATTTTTAGCGAATTTACGAATGTTTAGACATTCCAAAATAGCAAAAGTATTTTCTAATTAAATTTGCTGGCTTTTGAGCTTATCTGTGCGAGCTATTATAAAAAAGACTTGAACATTAATTAAAAACTATTCAATTAACCTAGACGTACTTCATTTTTTTATTTAACTTTAAATGATGAATATAGGGGCTTTAAATTTTTAACTTTTGCTGTCAGTTAATGAAGCAAATATATAACTATATATATTGAGAAAAGCACATTAAAGTGCCATTATTTCTCTAGGGTATTATTTCTCTTTAAATAGATTTAAACGTTTTGAGAGGTAAATGGTCCTAATACTATTTAATAAGGATTAAACTTGGATTGATTGAGTTTGATTTTAGAGCCAGCGCAACTCGATTAGTGATGAAGTGTTGATCAGCACAATCGAACTCCTCTAACTGGCGCTTTATTACATTTTTCTTTTTTAAAACTAGTTTTGAATCCTTTTTGATGTTAACCAACCTTTTCACATCATTACTTCTTTCAATTTGATTGTTTAATAATTTTATTTACCAGTTTATTAAGTGAATTTCATTTAAATTTACAACTTAATTAATAGTTGATTTATTATTTATAAATTCTGTTGGACAGTTAGATAACCAACTATGGCGGTTAGCTATTCATTCATTCTACGCTGCATTATTGCTTTCTACAACTGTATAAAAGGATTACGATTGTGTCGGATTTCGGATATTGAGTTGTTTTTTTTTTACCGGAAATGAGCATATTGTGTTTCCTTGTATAAAAAAAAAAAACAAAACTAGGTATGAAACACTCACACTCTTTCTTAGTTATCCTAAATAAATACAGACGTGATTGGGATATACGCGTATGTACCTTCCTACTAATCTTGACAGGTAGAAAAATGATTGTATTGTGGCCCAATATAGTGCATCAAAAACACTGAAACAGCTGCATATAACGTTTGAAATTTTTTTTTTTTTTTTTTTTTTTTTTGTAATTTTATTTGCCATTTACTATCTACAAAACAATGCAATCAGTAAATCTGATGAATGATGCTGTGGACGTGATTGGCTGGAGGAGAGAAGCTGCCCACTGGCAACACTCCCGCTTCAGTTGGTTATTAATCCATGAGATGGTCGCGGGGCCAGCAACGCCTCAGCCGCCGTGGGGGGTTGTCCGGAATAGCTATGGAGGCGAGATTTTGGATTAGAGGATTAGAGCATAGAGAAAGAGAGTTATGGAATTTTCGGTATTTACTTTTAGCTGTTTCAGTCACGTAGGGTATGTTGAGATCTTTATGAAGAGAAGAGTTTGAAACGTAGAATGGAGCATCTGTAATTTGACGGAGAATTTTTGATTGAAAGGCCTGGATTTTTTGTGAGTTTGAGCGTTTGGTTGAACCCCACAGTTCAAGTCCATAAGTCCACATTGGTTTAAGTATGGTGTTGTATAATAGTCGTTTATGTTTTATTGGAAGTTTCGACCGTCTGCCAATTAGTCTTAGTAACAGTTTATTCCGTTTGTTGAGTTCCAGTCTTTTTAGTTTAGTATGTGGGTTCCATGTTAGTCGTTTGTCGATATACATCCCAAGATAGCGAACTAAATTTGCAGGAGAAAGAGGTACAGAGTTAAAGCTGGCTGGTGGAGAAGTATGACGTCGCAGAGTAAAAGTGATGTGTTGACACTTCTGAGGGTTAAATTTTAATCGCCATTTTTTGGCCCAAGGTTCAAGTATGTCTAAGTGTATCTGTAAGTGAGTGGAAGCTGTTACAGGGTCGGAACTGGAAGCAAGAATGGCGGTGTCGTCAGCGTAAGTGCATAGTATTGTGTTAGTGTGAGTCGGTATGTCTGCTGTATATACAGTATAGAGAAGAGGACCAAGTATACTACCTTGAGGGACGCCGGCTAGAGCAGGAGAGTAATCAGAAGTGGCAGAGCCACAACTAACCTGAAAGAAACGGTCTGTAAGATAAGATTTCATAATTAAGTAGTAAGTAGAAGGAAGATTTCTCTTTAACTTCCACAACAGCCCCGGATGCCATACCCGATCAAAGGCTTGAGCCACATCAAGGAAGGCCCCGGAGCAATATTGTTTCCGTTCGAGAGAAGAAGAAATGGCATCCACTACTCTATGGCATTGGTGTATGGTACTGTGTTGTTGACGAAATCCAAACTGATGAGAGGGGATGACATTTGCAGTTTCAAGAATAGGACAGATGCGTTTTAGCAATAATTTTTCTAACAGTTTCCCCATGATCGGTAACAGACTGATGGGCCGGTATGAGGATGGAAGATGAGAAGGTTTATTTGGTTTGGGAATCATTTTTATGACTGAAAATTTCCATAATGCCGGAAAATATGTAGTTCTCAGTACTGAGTTAAAGATGTAGGTAAGATATACTATTGCCTTTTGTGGTAGATGACGAAGAATTTCTGAAGTTATTAAGTCAAACCCCGGAGTTTTTTTCTTTGGTAAGGATTTTATTAAATATTTTACCTCAGAAGGAGTGAACGCTTTTGGAGGGAGACAGAGAGGCAAGGCGGTATCTAAGTCAGTTAGTATTTCAGCAGAGTGTATGTCGTCACTAGTGTCTGGATGAGGTGTGAATATGTTGCTCAGGTGGTCTTTGAATTCGATGGCTTTTTCTAAGTCTGATTTCGTCCATGTTCCGTTATTACGTCTTAAAGGAGAAGGAACAAGTTTGTAAGAGAGTAGTCGTTTGGTAGCGGTCCAGAGTGATTTGCGGTCAGATGCCAGGGAGGTAACATATTCTTCGTATTTCAGGGATCTGAAGTTTTGAAGTTCACGTTTTAACCGTCTAGTCAGTCTGTTGTAAATCAGTCTGTCACTCGGGTAGTGGGTACGTTGCCATACTGCTCGAGCTCGTCGTTTTTCTCTAATTAGCATTCTGATTAAAACAGGAAGGTTACGTGTTCGGGATTCGGTCTTGTAGAAAGTTTGTTTGGTAGAGTCCCAAATGGAAGTTTGTATTGAAGTAGTTAGAAAGTTTACTGCGTGATCTATTTCATCTGGCGTTTTTAGGGAGATTAGCAGATTCAGTTTGCTGTCAAGGGTATTTCCGAAAAGTGTCCAGTCAATAGGTCCAGTAATCAAGGCAGGACGTGGTGAAGCAGGTTTTGGAATCGTGCTGAGGGTAAGAAGAACAGGGCTATGGTCGGAGGAGAGGTCAGTGAGTGTATAGGTGTCGAGATATTGAGATGAGATTTTGGAAGAGATAAAAATGTCGAGTATGTCTGGTAATTTGGATGGTGATGTCGGCCAGTATGTAGGTTGGTCTGGAGAAAAGACGGTATAATGAGAATGAGTGAGTGTGTGTAGAAGAGTTCGCCCGCGAGGATTAGAAGTTCGGCAGCCCCATTGAGGGTGCTTAGCATTATAGTCCCCACCAGCTAGAAATTTGGGTCCAAGAGTAAGGAAGAATGTCTCGAAATCCACAGAAGAAATAGATTTATTTGGAGGGCAGTAAACTGTTGCCAGAGTAAAGTTAAAAGGTTGGCAGTCTAAATTAATTGCTGCAGATTGAATGAGTTCATTTTGATAAGCAGGTAATCGGTGGTGAACCAAAGTATTTTTTATTAATATTGCAGCTCCACCATGGGATGTATCGTCTGGGTGATCGGTCCTGTGAGTTGTGTAGCCGGGTATGTAAAAGTTAGATCGTCCTGTAAAGTGAGTTTCTGTGATAAGTGCTACGTCTATTCGTTTGTCATGTAGGAAAATGTCTAATTCGTCTCTGTGAGAGTTCAACCCATTGGAATTCCATAAGAGAATAGTGAGCGAATGCTGAGAATTGATCAACGAGACAATTTAGGAATGAGCTCAGTAACGAGAGACGTGAGAAGAGTGATGAGAGGTGTGATGAGAGATTTGAATTCAGAGATAAATGTAGTGAGAAGAGAGGTAAGGTCGTTAGAGATAGGAGAGGGAGGTACCAGTGTAGGCTGAGCCGCTGACGCCCCCACGACCCTCGCATATGATGGACTGTTACTATTAAATGGCCTGGAGGTTCCTTGGTACCTTGGTTCTTCAGGTGCTAGCTGCGGAAATTCGTTGGCTGCAGGTGCTGGCATAGCTGAACGGGAGACTGCGCCAAGATGAGGCCGGTTTCCACTTCTGTCAAGGCTGGTTCTTCTCCTGAGGCGTTGTAATTCTTTATGGGTTACACAACCCCTATAGTTTGCTGGGTGATTCCCTAAGCAAAGGGCACAAGTGGGAGGTTGCTCCCGAGGTTTTGTACAGTCTGATGATGGATGGGGGCCTGCACATTTTACGCACCTCGGATTATGGTTGCAATATGACCTTGTGTGACCATATTGTTGGCATCTTTTACACTGTAATATTTCTGTGGTCTTATGTGGCTCTTCTATTTTTACAATTGTATATACAAGGGTTCTCAAGTTAAATATTTCTTTGTTGTTTTCTTGTGGGTCCAGATATACAAAGAATAATGGAAGTGGTGATTTTGTGGTGGGGTGTTTAACATTTGTGATGTTCCTAACTTTGAAATTGTGGCGTTCTAAATCTTCTTTTATTATTGTTGTTGGTGTGGAGTGATGTAGGTGTCGTATTACTACTCGGAAGGCTTTTTCACTTTTAATTTGGTATGTATGAAATTCGGCGTTTGTCCCTTGTAAGTAGTGTATGGCCGCTCTGTATCCATCAACTGTTTTTGTAGATAGCATAACACTATCTACACGAGACTTACAGTCAAAAGAGTCTGGCCCTAATAGCTGGCTCAAAGTCTTGCAAAAATCTACGTAATTTGAAATATTCTTTATGAAAATTGGTGGAGGTTTTGTATTTTTTACTGGCTGAATTTCTTCCTGTGGCTCCCTATCATCCACACTGAGGGGTGCAAAGGGATTTGGAGTGCAAAATATGGAATCTGTTAGACTAACTTCTTTCAGAGTACGGTTTATTTGATTTTCTGTTTGCATGTCACTTTGTGAAATTGCTTCCAACGAATTATTGATATTACACAGTTTTTGTTCATTATCGTTGGTGTCTACGGTATAAATAGGCTTGACTTTATTTTTTTTAACTTTTTGTGGAGTGTTTGAATTTAAAAATGATCTTTTTGAGCTTTTGTTTAGACTGACACTTCTAGTGATCGTGCCATCTGGTTCACAGCTGACATTTTCATCATTAGTCTCCATGTGGGAGAATTAATAATTAAAATTCTCTAAAAAATAAAATACTAAAATGTCCATGTACTCACCTAACCTATAATTCACTGTTTATTTACAAGTTCGAAACAAAAAATAACATCAGATTCAACAGTGTAAATCAAGATACTTTCAAGTAGAGAGCTTCAAATGACTTAAGAATAGCTCCGCGCACTCATATACCCACTTTTACCTACTTAAATCACTTTGATTTTAAGAGCAATATCAAGCTGTACACTAAGTAGCACTAGCGCCCAGCTGACTCTGACAATAATGTTTGAAATTTAATGCCCAAATTTCGCACAAATATCCAAAATTACCCGAAGGCTCTGGATCTAAGGCAATAATGGCTCTTATCCTTCCAAGAAAAAGAAAACTGCTCCAAGACATGTCATTGGTATAATAAATACAAATATTGTCATATATGATCTTTAAGTTGTTCTATAAGCTTGCTGATTTTATGTATATATAGGGTATCCCATGATTCGAAGTCCACAGTTTAAGGAGGAGGTATTGTTAGAGTCAGTTTGAGTCAAAAAATGTCTTATAAGCAGAAGCACGCAAATACTTTTTCGAAGTTTGAAAGCTATTGAAAGATGAACAGCTGAAATCAATAAAAAAAAAAAAATTGTTTTGAACAGAACTTTGTTTAACAAGTTTATCTTTACAAATTCTGTCCTCATGCGTTGGTCTAGTGACTAGCGCACTCGCCTTTCGTGAGAGAATTCAGGGTTCCATTCCCGTCAGGACAAAGTTGGTGTTGACCTAGTATCGTGATAAAAAGTGAGAAGCTACAGTTAGTAGCGCCCTAGATAGCGAAGGCCGGAACTAAACGGCGTGGGAATTGCGGCGTTGCTTACCCCCTACTCAAATCGCCGTCTGACAACCTTGGCCTTTCATGGGCTGTTGCGCCATAGGATTTAGAGTTTTACAAATTCTGTTCAAAATGATTTCTTCAGCTGCAATACAAAGTCTTGTCTTTGGTAAGAAGCTATCTTAATAGCTCGTTCTAAGATGTCAGGAGATGTTTTATGTTTGATGCAACATTCACAATTCTAACATTGGGGTTGATCTCTATAGTTAGATTTTTCTGCATATACTAAAGACTTCTTTATGTCAACAATATTGTCATATATGGCCTTAAAGTTGTCCTATAAGCTTGCTGATTATATATATATAAAAAAATAAATAAACAGGGTGCCCCATGACTCGAGGTCCACAGTTTAAGGAGGAGGTATTCTTAGCGCCATTTTGAGTCAAAAAATGTCTAAAGATGATCAAATACCTCAAAAATGATCTACAGACAACTTTATGTCCCCTCAAAAAAAGTAGTTCGTTAATACGTCTTGCGGTAAACGATTATAATTAAAAATGAAGTTACCTTCCTATCAAAATGAGCTGGTGGGTTGTCCTGCTGAATCCACATCTGAACTCGAATGAAGCAAGAGAAACATTCTCCATAAGAAGGGGCAGTTCTTCTTTTAAAAAGCCATGATAATTATTATCACCTCCAATATAAAAAGGTCCGATAAGATGGTCGTTAATAATTCCCACAGTCCTTACGTGTTATTCTAGTGGCTAGCGCACTCTCCTTCCGTGCGAGAATTCAGGGTTCGATTCCCGTGAGGGCAAAGTCGCTGGTGACTCAGCATCTTGATGAAAAGTGGGAAGCTACAGTTAGTAGCGTCTTAGGTAGCGAAGGCCGGAACTAAACGGCGTGGTTATCACAAGCCCCCTTATTCAAATCGCCGTCTGGCGAACCTTGGCCCTTCATGGGATGTTTTTCGTCTGTAAGTGTCTATGTGTGTGTGTCTTATGTCTGTACAGATATCTCAAAAAAAAAAAGTTTTAAGAAGCTCAAATTTGGTATTCTATTTAGGCACTATCACAGCACCAGACATGAAAATTTAACACATAAAATTCTTCAACATTCAAGTAAAAGAATCGTCTGAGAGATTTTATCCATTGAAAAGAGGAAGTTGTAGGAACTTTAGGTGTTAAAATTAATCAAAATTATTTTAGTTTTCTGATATTTAATTTATTGTTTAATTGATTTTAAAATCAACATACCTAACTCGAATAATAGGATCCTTCTAACAAGACAGAACATGCCAGGTAAGACTCAACAATACATTCAGTATGGAAAGACAAATACTAGCGGGACTACCACAAGGGGCAATCATGAGCCCAATACTCTTCAACCTCTACTGCTCGGACATACCTGAACCTACTACAGCGACATTAACTACCTACGCGGATGATACCATGTTAGCCTCATCCAATACAGATATTAACGAAAGCATTACTGACTTACAAACATCAATAGACTGTATATCTGGCTGGTTTCACCGATAGAAGCTAAAGTTAAACCCATCTAAAACTGAAGCGAAAATCTTCGCTCTCCGGCGGTTTCGAAATGAAGACCTTCGCCTATTAACAATTGACAACCAGGAAATTCCCTGGAAACAAAAAGACCAAGGAGTGCGTTATCAGGTTGTAATTTTCGATACAAGACTCTCCTGGAGACACATTAACATTAAACACATTAACATTAAACTGCAACAAGCATACACCCGACTGAAACAGCTCTACCCATTCATTAACAGAAACACACCACTCAAACACTCCTGCTCCACACTACTCTATAAACAAGACAGAACATTCCAGGTAAGACTCAACAATACATTCAGTACGGAAAGACAAATACTAGCGGGACTACCACAAGGGGCAATCATGAGCCCAATACTCTTCAACCTCTCCTTAGACCTCTCCTGACATACGCCTGTCCAGTTTGGATAACAGCTGGCAACACACTAACAAAACGATTGCAGACTTTCCAAAACAAGGTACTACGAATCGCACTAAACGCTCCCTTGTTTGTCAGAAACACACAAACACACAGGGAACTTGATATGCCAGATATATGCACACACATGACTAAACTTACAGACAAATTCTTCCTATCGCTTCACACACTACCCTTAGCTTCACATTTCCACATTACCTACATCATCCAGAAGATTAAAACAGACTCTACCAAGATCTCTGAGAAAACTCATCTTTGTTTTATTGTTTCTGTTCTTTATCTTTCAATTAGCCCTATGTAAAAAGCTCTAAGTGAGCTGGCCCATACTAATTTGTAAATACATAATTATTAAAAAAAAAAAAAAAAAAAAAAAAAAACATTTAAGACTTCTTCTTTTCTTCTATATTTTAGCACATTCATTTAAATCTTTATATTTGTTCAATTGAAAGGTGGTAACACTGTTTTTTTTTTTTACTTTTAATCTCCAGAGTTTAAAATTACACGTTTAGCCACTGTTTTTTGTGAAATCATTGTAGAATAAAAAAAAAATCGGTGTTGTAGAAAAAAATTAATCTAATTAATTGTGTATTTACCTTGAAATATTAAACCTTCAAAATTTATATCTATCTATTATAGCAAATAATTTCACCGTTAGCTTACAGTTTTTAAAAAAAAAAAAAAAATTAATTAACTTCATAACATTTTATGGGATAATTAAAGTTCTAGTACCTTAATTAAATGAATACATATTGATGTACCTTTGTTTTGTTTTTTTTTGACTAACTTTAATGAAATTTTTTCTGTT
This sequence comes from Triatoma infestans, assembly GCA_011037195.1. Lineage (NCBI taxonomy): Eukaryota > Metazoa > Arthropoda > Insecta > Hemiptera > Reduviidae > Triatoma > Triatoma infestans. The sequence goes on from JAAEAF010007930.1 coordinate 48,614, forward strand.
ATACAATTCGGAGCAAAACTTTTTTTGTTGATTGAAAAAGTTGATTATTTTATCATATAATACGATTACAAATTTTTGCTTTTGATTTTAGTGAGCTAATTTTAATAAGCTCTAGTATAAATTTAATATATTTTATGATTTATTTTAAAAATTTTTTACTGGTTAAATTTTTTTTACTTCTTATATATGTAAAAATACAAAATTGTATTTACTTTACCATTATTTACTCTACTATTATTTATATTCACTTTTATGTGTATCCGAATATATTTGTATCAACAACCAAGAGAATTCTAGATAAACTCTTTTCTCTTATAAGTGTCCATCAGAAAGGCAGAGACAGAGTGCAAGTGTAATATATTTCAGTGTACAAATATTTTCACTTGGAAAAGTTCCAAAGATAGCTTTTCTTGAAAAGGATTATCCTTCTTTTTTTTTTTTTTTTTTGGTTTGTCCTGCCAAATGAAGTTGGCTCTATTTTCTTTCTAAATTTGTCTAGTCACTAAGGATTTCTTTAGTTTCATTTATCAGCTTTATTATTATTAGGTTTGTTTTGCCATTGTTAGCAAAATACTTAACAAGGACAAATTGTACGGAGGTTCTTTCAATAAGTAATGAGACAAATCGTTGTAGATCAAAAACTGTTTCGTTTAATAAATACAATAAATTTCAGTCCCTCAAGTTGGCATCCTTTTACTTAGTTTCTCATCAGCTATTCGAGGGATTTGGTAAGCATAACCTCAAATATATTCAGGTAACAATGGCGAGTCCGCTCGAGCATTGCACCTCGGAAGAACAACGTTCAGTGATAAGATTTCTAGTTGCAGAGGATATCAAAGTAGTGGAATCCATGAAAGAATGTTGAAAGTATACGGGAATAATTATTTGAACCGTTTACAAATTGGTAGTACAGTTTAAAAGTAGCCGTATAAGTGTCTGTGACGAGCAACGAAGTGGAAGACCGGTTGAAGTTGCAACTTCCTCCCTCGAATCTCGCATTAACAGGTTAATTCAGAACAACAGGCGTATTACTGTTGAACTGATAGCTGAAGAAGTGCACGCGAGTGTTGGAACTGTCCATGACATTAGTCAGAATAGATTGTAGATTGATGTAGGGAATTATTGCACTGCGCCCTGAATGATCTATTGTGCCCCCCCCCCGAGCCTTTTCCAATGCACAGAGGGCCTCCAAGTAGTGTTCTCTAGCTACAGACAACACTCCCCATCACCGGACAGTGAGTCGTAGAGGCTCCTAGGAAGAGAAAATCTAAGGGCATTATGCTGGATCCGAAACCGGGACCTCCGCGTTCCTAATCCAGCGCGCTACCACTGAGTTAATCCCTTCCTTCTCCCTTGGCTCTCGCCAATTAACTACGGTCGGAGACCCTAGTTTGTGTACTATGTTTGTCCTTGTCTGTAAAGTGCACTGAGTATGTAGTTTAGATAGATAGATTCTACCGGGGGAATGGCTATTCAGCCTACGCCACCGCGACACCCCAAGGATCTATTGTGGCACCCCCCTATTTGGAGACCCTCCCCCTATCCTGTCCTTAACCGAACTGTGGAATTGGGGGGGGGCCCCCAGGTGGTCAATCAGAGCACCCGCCATCAGAGCACCCTCTCGAGTCCTGCTTGCCTTAGAAGACTTAATAGGTCCGAGAGAGGGCCCTGGCTGAGGCTTGTTGGCACCAGCTTCTCTTTACCAAAGAGGCGGTACCTTAGCCAGACCAGCCCCTCGCACTGACATACCACATGCAGTGCCATCTCCTGACAAAACCTGCACAGGCTATCCGTTGCCAGGCCCATGCGATGCATGTGCTTATTTAATCTACAGTGGCCAGTGAGAATGCCAACTGCTATCCTTATGGCCACCCGGCCTAGTTGGAGTAATTCTGCAGTTAGCTTGGGCGAGTAGCTATAGATAAACTTTTTCGCCTGTCTCTGGCCTGGAGTTTTGACCCACCATTCCCTTGATCGGTCCTGCATCCATCGCTGCTTAATGGATGCACTCCTGAGGCATCTTGAGACACCACAGAACGGCTCCGGCCCGATGAGCGCTCCCATTGAACCCCCCCGGGCCAGGCGGTCCGCCGCCTCATTGCCTCTGTGACCCGAGTGCCCAGGTACCCAAACCAGGAAGACCTTATTATGGCTACTAATTTCCCTTAGTGCACCTAGGCAGTCCCACACCAGCCTTGAGCTGATCTCCCACGAGTCAATTGCCCGCAGAGCAGCCTGGCTATCCGAATAAATGACGACTCTGGAGTTATGCACTCCCCGTCTTCTTATTTCGGCGGCGCAGATAATAATCGCGACTAGCTCCGCCTGAAAGACCGTAGCTAGCCTTCCCAGGCTCACCGAGATATTACATCCCGGACGAGCCCCGTACACGCCGGCTCCCACTCCATCTTCCGTCTTGGACCCGTCCGTGTACCACATAGATTCGCCTGCAATTGGCGGCCCATTCTTCCATGCCCCTCTGTCTAATATCAGGACTTTGAAGGGTTTTTGGAAGTCATACCTAGAAGTCATTATGTCCGTAGGCAGGCCCAAGTTCGGGTCCGCCTCCAGCTCCTCCCATAGGTCTTGGTACCTCCCAGTATGCCTGGGATAGATGGGCGCTTGTCCCTGTTGCAGTCGTGCCACAACTGCTCTTGCAACGCCTTGGACGTGAATGTGGAGTGGTGGAAGGTTTAACAAGACCTCCAAGGCCGCAGTGGGGGTAGTCATCATAGCACCCGTCGTACTCAGGCAAGCCAGCCTTTGAATACTTCCAAGCGCTCCCGACCCCCCCATCTGCAAGGTCTTTGTCCACCACACCACCGCCCCGTGGGTTACCATTGGTCTCACTACACAGGTATAAATCCACAGAGTCATCTTCGGGTTTAATCCCCAACTTTTACCGCATAGCCTCCTGCACCTACCCATGGCGATTTTGGCTTTATGTGCGGTAACATTAATATGAGAGTTCCATGTCAGCCTTCGGTCAAAAATGACTCCCAAATATTTGGCCTCCATGGCAAAGGGGATCGCGACCCCTCCGAGTACTGGCTGTTGTAAGCCTTGTAAATTCCTCTTCCTCGTAAAAGGAACCACTTGAGTTTTGTGGGGATTGATGGAGAGACCCTCCGCTCTACACCACTTGTTCACAATATTGAGCGCCCCCTGAGTGCGCTCCGAGACAGTTGCCACGAACCGCCCCCTCCCCACGATTGCCAGATCGTCCGCGAACCCAAGGCAATGAAAGCCTTCCGCGGTTAATTTGGTCAGGATGTCATCGGCTAATAGCGTCCACAGCAATGGCGACAAAACGCCTCCCTGCGGACAGCCTCTACTTGCCCTGGCCACAAGAGATGAATTGTCTATGGTGGCTATGTTAGTCCTTCCCAATAGACTAGTCCTTATCCACTGAACTATCGTAGGGGACGTGCCCCTTCTTGCCAGTGCACCAACAAGAGACTCTGAGGACACGTTGTTGAAAGCGCCCTCTATATCCAAAAAGGTGACCACCGCAATTTCCTTGTCGTCAAGCGACTTTTGGAGTAGCCTATTTAGGTCATCCAGAGCCAAGTCTACGGATTTCCCTGCCTGATAGGCATATTGGCGATTATTAAGCGGATTAATCCTCAAAATCTCGTCCCTTATAAACCTGTCAATCATCCTCTCCATCGCTTTCAACAGAAGGAGGACAGGCTTATCGGCCTAAACGACTTTGGCGTTTGATCTACCGTCTTCCCTACTTTCGGGAGGAACACGACCTTCACCTGTTGCCATTCTCTCGGTATGAATCCCCAGGCCAAACAGCCTCTGAAGATCCTACATAGGTGTGGTATCAACACCTCCACCGCCTTCTGCAAGAAGACGGGGTAAATCCCATCCACGCCTGGTGCTTTATAGGGCTTGAACCTTCCAATCGCCCATCTTAGCCTATTCGGCTGTATGACGTAATTCGCGATCTTCCAGTCCGCCCGACCAGGCCTTCTCGGCCCCTCAACCTCTAGAGGGACCTCTCCGTAAGAGGACCCCGGGAAGTGTGTGCTCATAAGCAACCCCAGCGGCTCCTCTACGGAGTTAGTGTAGGTTCCGTCATCTTTCTTCAGGAACCCTACCCTGTCCGCAGTACCTTCCCTTGCTAGGATTCTGTGAATTCTCGCGCACTCCGAGGTGTCCGCTACGTCCTCACAGAATCTCCGCCAAGCTTTACGCTTGGCCTTCCTTATTTCAACGTCTTCAGTACCCTTCTGTACGATGCCCAGTCCTGGTTGATTTTGGCTTTATTAAACAGCCTTCTCACCTCTCGCCTCCTTCTCTCGAGGTGATCGTTCCACCAGACTGTCTTCGACCTATTAGGCCTTTCCCTCTCCGGGCAGTTTTCCTGGTAGGCGTCCAAAATCGCCTCAGTTACCCGTGCCACTGCCCGTTCCAAACTTCCTGTTGTCCGTACATCCACTTTAAGGTCGCCGAGAGACTCGCTGAGACTCCCAACAAATCCCTCCCAGTGAGTCTCCCTCGGGCTTCGAAGCCTACTAATGACCAATGGTGGAGTGCATATATCGAACCTAATGTGCCTATGGTCCGAGCACGATGGCTCACTTGATACATGCCAGTGGGCGATTTTGCCCAACATACAGCGCGAGGCTAGCGTCACATCCAGCACCTCCCTCCTAGCTGCAGTCACGAAAGTTGGTTCCAAGCCTACATTAGCTGGAACCAGCCTACATGCAACCCTTCACCAATAATGAATTCATAAAGGTACTTACCCCTTTGATTGATGTCGGTGCTCCCCCAGGCAGTGTTGTGCGCATTGGCGTCGCATCCCAGCACCAGCTGCAAGTTCCCACCTCTGCAATAATCCATCACTCTTCTTAATAGACAGAGGGGGAGATCCTCATCACCGGGGAAATACGCAGAGCTAATGACCAGCCTTTCCGCTCCCTCGTCGGTGTTGATAGTTAGGAGAGCTGTAACACAATCGGCGGAGCACAGCTCCGGTATTAGTCCACAGCTCACCTTATTGCTATGCAATATACATGCTCGAGGTCTACTTACAGACTTGTCGTACAGCACTTTCCCAAACTTCGGATTCAATCCTCGGACGGACCCCCCATGGCACCATGGCTCCTGCAGTAGGGCTACATGTAGCCCCTCCCTGTCGAACCTCCTACTAAGCACGGCCGAAGCGGCCTTTGCATGGTGGAGGTTCGCCTGCACCATCCTAATTGCCATGTTGGGTCTCCGAGGGGGGCGGAACGTCGGCTCCTGGTCCCAGGGGTCGCCCCTCGGCTTCCGCAACCACCGGCAACCGCTCCTGGCCTTGAGACCTGTGGAGCAAGCCGGCATCGCTTCCGCCAGCAGACGCACCCACCGGAACCCCCGCCTTGCCGTCCGTCCCCTCCTCCATCCGCCCCTCTCCTACAGGTAACACGGCCAGGGCGGCCTGCAACGCCTCCATCTCTCCTTCCAGGCCCCCCTGACTCTCCTTTGGCGAATCCGCCTTCACCAAGCTCTCGGCCTTTGGCTGATCTCCTTCTACTTCCATCGCCTTGGCCTCCTCTGAGCTTTTGCTTTTTGGAGGCTTGTGACGAAAAGTCACCCGCCCCCAACCAAAATAGGGGGTCATGCCCAGCCTTTTAAGCTCCGCCAATGACCCCCTGTCCATTGAGAATGTCCAGAGACACCCACCCTCAACAGGTAAGCATCCCCAGACCCTCCACATTTTGGTTTTCAGCCCTTGGTTGCTCACTTCTAAACGAGTGAGCACCCTTTCAGCCTCCACCTGCTTGCCTCCCTCGTTAGGGATGAAGACCTTACAGGTCTCAGGACCCGGTATGTCTCCCCCCTCGAGTGTCTGGAGGCTCGCACCTTCCCAGGGTTTAAGCTTTGGGATAATCTCCCTCAGCCACCCCAGACTATCATCCCCTGCACAGGTAATAACAAGAAACCCTGGTTTATGGGCACATTTGGCCAACCTGACCTGCGGCCCGCCTCTTGGGATCTTGTCGTATTCCCCCAAAATGGCATTCTGGATGGCTTGGAGCCTCTCCGTGCCTAACTGGTTATCGGGGAAACCCCTCTGCACAACCGAAATTTTCGCCGTAGAGGTAGCCTCACTGTAGGATTTCTCCGCAGTCTTGGCTTTAACCCTCTTGGGCGGTCGCTGCTGTGGAGGGGATTCCCCCTCCGACCTGGGCCTTTTTGTCGCCTTTGCTGTGCGTTCAGCCCATTGAAGGAAATTTTCTCTGATGAGTTGACGCTTGGCCTCGTGATATTCCTGGCCTGCCTCAATACGAGCTTTGAGCTCCTTTCTGGAGGTCCCTGACAGCCTGGCGATTTCTACGTCCTTTTCTGTCATGCGGTCGATGGCTTCCAGCGAATCCGCCTTGAAGCTTCCTCCGGCCTTTGCTTTGGCCTCTTTGATCGTAGAGCTCCCTGGCCCGCTAGCCCGGCCTTTGGCAGTCACTGGCATAACGCCTGCTTCTACCGTGGCCATAACGGCTGCGGGATCAGAAGCCCCACTCTCTTGGCCTTGGGCAACCGCCGTGATCCCTCTACCTGGTGCCCTGGCCTTACTGGTTGTGGGATTACTCCCATCCCCATGGCCTGTTGGACCAGTTCTCAATGGCATCCCTGCCTTAAGTTGTTTACCTTTTGTTTTTTTTCTTCTACCCATTTATTCCCACGAGTAGCTGGGGATAGGGTCGTCCACCCGACCAGAGCCCCGCAATAGCCGGGCAAGGCTAAATACTCCGGGGTTTCGCCCGGTGCCCCGGAGGCTCCGTTATCGACACAATACCCCTGTGCCATCCATCCCTCGGCACGGAACGCGTGACACCTTGGATTGGGCCCTACTTACAAGTCTGTACTATGTGCGTGTACGTGTTGTTGTGTGTGTGTTCGTAATTGTGTATGTTCCCCGTGTAAAATGTTGGGCTGGGATGTTCGCAGGGTCGCCCTTACCTGAGGGGGCAGCTAGTCCACCCCCCATCCCACGATAAAGGAAGTGAAGGATCGGGTTGGACGGGAAAGCAGGATAGGGGTACACTAAAGAGGTGGCCCGCGGTGGGTTACCGCCAGGCCCGCCATTGCCCTGTTGGCCGCACTCAAAGAGCGCGTTGCCCGGTCCTCACGGCGTGGACGTAGGGTTGGCTAGCCTCCCAATTCAAGATCGAGGAGACCTTTGAGGACCGTATGTAGTTTAAGTATTGTGTACTGTTCTGCCGATGTGCATGGAGTACCGAGCTGTGGTAACCTGTGGGGTCGCTACTCCACACAAGAACTGCATGCCACACATACCCCTTGCGGGCAGTACAAGAAAACTTGTGCGAGATGGGTTCCAAGTCAATTTACGGGTTACTCAAGAAAACACTTGAAAAAGTGGGGTGGGAGATCCTTCTACATCCTCCCTACAGCCACGACCTCGCCCCATCGGACTTCCATTTGTTTGGGCCCCTTAAAGAGACTCTTCATGGGAAACATTTTCAATCTAATGAAGAAGTTAAAAATCAGGTGCAAAAGTGGCTTCGAGATCAACCCAAAGAATTTTATGCCAGAGGCATGTACAAATTAGAATAACGATGGGACAAGTATATAAATGTTGTTGGGGACTATGTTGAAAAGTAGCCAAAGTTGTGTATTGATTAAATAAATCGTTTTTGAGCTACAGCCATTTGTCTTGTTACTTATTGAATTACCCTTGTATTTTACTGATTATAACTTCTCTTTTTTTTAATTTAGTTAGCAACTCGAACTAAAACTCAGTGGTCAATCACAGTTTCAATGTTTTTTTTATATATATTAAATTAGATATTAAAATGTTTTTTAGATTGCATAGGTCATGACAAACCAAACTGTAGCTAAGAATCTTTCTGTTTTACCTTTCAATGAGCGTTATACCGAACTTGAGTTGATTCTTACACCAGACAAAAAAATGAATCTGGTAAATTATTATTACGGCTTTCTCTTATTGCAAATATAAATATTGTAGAATGACAATTTTCTTCAAACTTAGATTTTTATCTTCTCTTGTTCCTCTTAAGAGGATATATAGCGTCTTCTTGTTCTTCCACTGCTTCCTTCTTCACGTTATGCGAGGTGGACCATTATTTCTACTAGTTCCTGTCTAAACTCTTTATTTTCATTTTGGCCATAGAAGTGCCCTCTCCATCTACTCTTCACAGGTTAGATGTTACTTTCCTCTCTGGGACGCTTACCTTCCGGTCTTGCTTCTACCTTTTCTTTTCGCCTCTCAACGTTCTCCAATTCTACAGACTTGTCCACACTATTTCAATTGTTCTTCCTGTATTATTTCCGACAATGGTCCAATGCCCAAGTCTTCTCTGATTTTTGAATTACTTATTCAGTCCCTTTTCCCTGTTGTATGCTTCTGAGGTATCTTGCATTGTCCAACAGAGAGATGGATTCATTTTTGAAAACGCTTCCTCATGGGACCTAAAAAAAAACGTATAATTTAGGTGAAAATTCGCTTTCTAATATCTTAAAATGGTCACAATAGTTCCTCCTAAAAGAGTAAAGAGAGAATAAAGTTTATTATTGTTAAAGTGTGGATATTAATATTATTGTAATAGAATTTAAATAATTTTTAAATTTTCTAGAAAACTATTTATTGTAATAACTTTTACTTGTATAAGTTATATTTCAAATATAAAGTTAAAGTTTAACATCTAGACATTTATTAAACTCATGTAATAACACAAAATTCAACAATATGTATTATTTGTTTCTAGAACTTCTTTAATATATATATATATATATGTACTTTATGTACAATGCTAATTATATTTACTCTTTCTAAACTAGTAAATATACTGAATTCATAATGGTGTACATAATACAAGCAAAACTTTCTTTATACTTGGAAGATATAATTCTGCATGAACATTTTATTTATCTTCAACAATCATCCGCCTATTTATAAAAAAAAAAAAAAAAGAAAAGAACGCGGAAAATCATAAAATGTTCAAATAAACATAAAAGATATAAAATACAATTTTTTTTTTATAGTTTTATTTATTGTTTGTTTGAATTTCGAAAGATAGAGAGAGAAAAAAGTTACGACATGAAATATGTTATATCAACATTTATAAATTGTTAATTTTTTCTTTCTATTATTGATATAAGTGATGTGATTGTTACAAATTTTCGAAATTGCGTTTTTTTTACCGGAAATATGAATCTTTTGAGGCCCTTTAATGCCGAATCTCTATGTTTTAAACGAATGGTGTGCGTGTGTAAAACTTACTAAAAAATAAATCGAAAATTCGCAGGGAACTCAAATTTGATATTCCATTCTCAACACCCCCCACCACATCAGTGAAGGACAAATCCAATAAACGGAAATGCGACTTTACTGAATAATTTTATGGATTTTTCCATCCATGATTCTTTCAAAATCAACTCCGAAGATTTTCTTTAAATTTTTTAAGACCTTATCTGGGGGCCACATAGGAATAAGGAAAACTTGTCTTGGGCTACATTTAAAATATAAACTAATTAACGGATAGAATTAACAAACTAATTGTGTTACATCAAGATATCTATAATGGGATCCGAATCATTTTCTTTTCTTTTTTTTTACGGTGGGAGGAAATGCCTCCGCACAAAGGGGGACTCGCAGTCACTAAAAAAAAAAAAAACCCTCCCTCACAAGCAGGTGTCCACCCCGGAAGTGCTTATGGTACTACTTCGGGGTGGTACCTCGTAATGCCACCGCGGGCTACCTCCGGCCTAACTGGACCCCGTCCTCCGGGAGGTCGAGGTACCTTTTCATTTCTACAACCTTCATCCGCAGGACCGTTTGGACAAAGGTAGCCACCGAGTCCCACCGGCCCAAGCCAGGCGAGCTGTCTCCGGGGAAATCCTCCCGATTTCGGCTTCCAGTCACGGCCGTTTTCGCTCCCATCTGCCATATCTAAAGAAGGTATGGAACACATCATCTCTCTTTCTCTCCATCTCCGTAGATGCACGACGGGTCTCCCATTTTCCCCACCCTCCACAGGTACGCGGCAAAACAGCCATGCTCTGAAAGAAATTCGGTGAGGAAGTAGTCGACCTCGCCGTACCGCCTACTTATCTATTCCGACAGACTAGGGATGAGCCTCGCGGCCCATCTACAGCGATGCTCATTCTCCCAACGCTCCTGCCACCTTCGCAGCGTCTCCCGTCTGGCCCTCAGCCTGGCATCTGATTCGACCGGCTCTCTCCCTTGCTCTCCCAAACTTCCAGTCTCTCTCTGGCCTGACGATCAATTGGGATCATCCTTGCGATTACTAGGTCGGCTGGCTCAGTACCTCCCGTACGCGCTGGCTATCCTAAGCGCCCCCCTCCTTTGTACCGCTGCCAAACGCCGCCAGTGCCTCGTTTTTCTAAGAGCGTCAGTCCAGATTTCACATTCGTATAGGTGGACGGCGTCCGCAACGGACATGAGGAGCCGGCGTCTGCTGGCACTCGGTCCTCCTACGTACGCCATCCTCCTGCCCAGACTCATTACCACTTTCGTCGCCTTCTCCATGGAGCGCCGCATCTGTTCCCCGAACGTCAGCTTTGCATCAAGATACACTCCTAAGTATTCGACGGAACTCTGAGGTTTCAGCGTACTGCCGTCTATCCTCAGGTCCCAGGCACCTGGGAAGGACCCGAATCATTAAGACTCCCTACCTAGGCCAACTTGGGAGGGAGACCTTTCATATATAATCTATATATAATATTATCAAAATAAAATGTATGTATCATTAATATATATATAAAGCTGAGCTAGCCCTACAGAAAGAACAGTTTTCAACAGTTATCGACCCCAGTCAGTCAGCATCATTCTACTTCCTATTCTCAGCCAGTCTGTCTCTCTCTCTCTCTCTCTTAATTAGTCTCTCGCTACCTTTATAATATGTAAAGTCCTTGCAGTTTGTGTTTCTATTAATTATATCGGAGTTCATCATAACTATTAGTTTATTTCTTACTCTCCTAATTTATCACTTTAATTCTCTCTCTCCTCTCATATCTACCATATATCCATTTGCGATTACTGCTATACTCTTCTAAGTAATAAAGTTCATTAATATTATTAAATATTTTACTATAAAAGAAAAACTGCGTAGCTTAAAACTAGTTGGGTAGGTGATACTGTATTTGAGAAACTAATTATAACAATTTGTATTTCGATGGAAATTGTTGCAGATCTCATGGAACAATTACAGATATTTTCATTCTCATTTTACACTTCGTTTACTTTATCCCTGAAAAATGGTTACTCATGTTACAGGATTGCTAGGTGGGGGGGGGATATTAATTTCTGGAACGATAGGATTTATAGAGTCCAATTTTTAAATTGATTATCAAATTGAAGGTTTACAAATGTTTTTATTTGAACATTGGCAAATTAAATTTACATTATTTTCGATGACCACAAAATGAAGCAGGCTACCACGGAAAATGTCTCTGATGCTTTCCAGCTCTGCGGAACCAACCACCACAATAAAATTCTTTTACTTGATGATTAAAACTTTCTTAATGTGAACATGTGAACTTTTCTCTTATTTTAAGCTAGAAAATAATCGGTTTATTTTATTTATTTTTACTTCCTCTTACTCCTAGTAAGAGGAAGTATTGTAATCGTGTCAAATTTTCGTTATCGAGTTTTCAACGGAAGGAGTAAGAGGAAGTATTGTAATCCTGTCAAATTTTCGTTATCGAGTTTTCAACGGAAATATCCGTTTTGAGGTCCCCTGAGTCCAAAAAAAGTGGTGTGTGTGTATGTGAGAATAGCATTGCTCAAACACGCATAACCGTAGGAACTTGAAACTTCGTATTCCGTTTGGGTATCCTCAGGTCTCAGGCACCTGGGAGGGATCCGAATCATTAGAATCATTAAGATTCCCTACCTAGGCCAAACTTGGGAGGGAGAATTCCATATAAAGTGAATTAAGTAAGTAAAGTAATGCCTATTTTTTTTTTTCAGGCGGGCTTAAACGTCCAACTACCAAATTAGGTGTCGTGGACGGGGGCGGAAGCACCTACTTTACTGTTAACATTTTTCATACCAATATAAAATTTAGCAGTTATACGCGGGACTCGAACTGGGGTCCTCCCACTTACAAGTCCATCCTCATAACCACTACACC
>JAAEAF010007931.1:0-35659 GCA_011037195.1 Triatoma infestans
AAACATATTCAAATAAAACAAGAATTTATAGTAAAAACATTGTTTCGAAAGGTTCAAATGAATAATATATGAGAAGGGAATTGACAAAAATTCGTTCACTATAAATAAATAAACTAAACTAAATATTTTAATACTGAGTATACTAAAATAAACTAAATATTATGATTTATTCTACGATAAATATGAACTTATATTGTTTGTCATTGTCAAGGTGTTTGCCATAAATAATCATGTTTTAATTTATGCAAGAATTCCTAATTATCATTTGGACACAGTTTAGAACTCATTATAATTCTGCATATTTACTGGAAAGTACTGTTATTTTAAATTTCATTTGAGCCTTAATAAATTCAATTATGGTCATAAATTCAATTATGGTCATACTAAATATTGATAAAAAATAAATAAATACGGGGGAAAAAAAACAATGATTACTTTTAAAATCAAAAGTGTAAATAGGACCATACTTTTGGACAAACATGGCTGACAACCTCTCACAACTACCACCCCTTCCCACAAGATATAAATATTTTCTATGCACACTGTAATTAATTAAGTACACCATGAAGAATTATGTATAACTAGTATAGTAATTAAACAATTACTGATGATACCTGAGTATTTACGGATTATTTTCCTGATTCTCATTTTTATTGCAGAGCAAGCTCATGATAATTTAGCTTTCTTTTCACAGGAACAATGCTATAAACTCACATTAGTTCTTCTATCTTATATAAGAAATAATGAAGGGGAAAAAAACAGAAACTGTATTTAGGGACATTACTGCTCGATTTTTTACTGAGAGATATTGCTGTGAGAGGTGTCAGCCATGTTTGTCCAGAATAACTCAGTTTTACCATTTTCACAGACGGTTGTGACATCTATGTGAGCGATTTTCTCTCTTCTAAGTTTTGTAATTAACTTTTAACTTAGTTTAAATTTCATTCAAACTTGCATCATTTTGCATTAATTACTTTCTCATACTGCTGGTAAGAGGTAATATTGCGATATAAAAAAAATAAAATAAAAATAAAAACTTAAAATGTTTTATACGGTTATTTGATAAAAATAGTGATGAGAATGAGATCTTCCCGAATGGGTGCCGAACATTTACGTATATAGAGTTTGCATTTTTGTAACCAATTTCGAATTCAAACTGTATGTTTGATATAAACGTGTAACTTGTGAAAATACAAGAAAGTACTGTTAAAATTAACTGCGTATTTTTTCTTGACTTTTCTTTTTATTTAATCTATGTGGTTTAAATTATAAAACTTTTTTCAAGTGGGATAACCAGTAACCACGAATTGTGTTTTATTTTTGTGTTTACTTCTATTTTTTTCTGGACAGTATTTAAACAAAAAATGATAATTGTAAATTGTCGTGCTTCTATCATGGCGGACGCTGTTTTACAGTCACCTTCCTACTCCCACCCTTCCTGTAGTCACATGTTACGTTTACTTTTCTGATTAATGACTATCGATATATTTTTCTTTAAAAAAATTTTTGTTTAAAAAGATTATAAACATTTTACATTTTTTTTTCTGTTATTCTTTAAAAATTCCAAAATTCGTTTTAAATATTATTTGTTATTTTATATTATATTTTATGCATGTTTTTAAAAAAGACCATAAACTTTAAATTCTAAGTTGTTTCACAGAAATTTTACTAATTATAGTTTTGTTTAAAAGGTCTTTTAGTAGGACTAGGAAAAATGAGTTAATAACATGAAAAATAAATTAAGATTTTCTTTTTTCTATTTATTTGCAATTTACAACTGTAAAAGCAATGCTCCTACTACTAGTAAATATGACAATAAGTTTCGTGAAAAAAGTTTTTATTTCATTTTATAGAACTGTTGTTTCATGATAATACAATAAAGTTGATTAATCACTGAACAATTAAGTCGTCAATTATGTAAATGAACTAACCATGCGATCATTAATATCTCTGCCAGTGATTTTTGACCTTCTCTTATTTATTATTAATAAGCAACATAGTTTTTATTGCAAATAATAGAAATAAACTTAAAAAATCTTTGTTAATATTGGTCATTTTATTTATCGTGCACCTGGAAAATAAAATTCATTCATTCTATTTTTTTGAGGGTTATTAATGTTAGATAATAAGAAAACAGGCGAAGGTTTCACCAAATGAAGTTTGTTTATTACAAATTCCTTGACCCTGAAATAGACACAATTAGAAAGGCATACACAAGAAGGGCACCAAATGACGTCACTCGACCACATAATTGTTTACATGCAGGTTTACTAGAAATTTTGTCAGGTTATGCAATCGAATAGTGGATTATTATTCAAATCATCGAAATATAAATTAGTATAAAGCTGTATAACTGAAATTGTGATATACATTATTATAATGAAAGTATTTTATGATTAAAGTATTAAAGTAAACAAAAAAGGTTCAGTAATTGATGGATTTTCTTTGTAATAGACAGACTACCTTAACATTCTTATACTAAAGATATCTTTTGCTCACTTCAGAGCTTTAAGATGTTATGAGGATTTCCCAGTTTCTTTTGAATACGAGACTTCTTTCTTTACTTTCACTATTCAAGCATAAATTATTTTTACAGGAAATTATTTCATATTGATAAATTGGAGGTATTTAAAGTTGTAATAAATTATCTATAGTTCAATAACACTTTTAGGCTTATTTATATTTTCTATCATTATTATTGAGTAAATAATTTACTAAAACTCTACTAAAGTTAAATAAAGTATTGCAATATTACTTGTAATTTTATAGAATTTATTATCAGAAATATAAAAACAGGTTAAATTTTCCGGTTCATAGTTAATCTCTTTCAAGATGTCCTAGAAGGATTGTAATACTACATTTTTCTGGAGCTTTTCACGATGGATTTACTGAGATTCGAAGTTTTGTTATAATATGCTGACTAGGCTACATAAACGGCTTTCCTCTACGCTTGAAGCTGCTGAGGTAGTAAGTATCAAGGACAAACCGAGAAAAAAAAAAACAGTAAATTTTAATTTTGGTTAACCGATTTTATTAAAACACGGCATTTTAGTATTTATTTTAATGTACTATCTTTGTTTCGTGATTCATAAGGCAGATATAAGTTTACATACATGTTAAAAACTTCTTTTTTTTTTTTAATTCTGGGGATCTCAAAATATATATTTCCGGCAGAATTGGGCAGTAGTTAACTCTATTTTTAATTGACAGTTACTCTATGTTTTACAACTAATGAAGTTAGGGTTGGAATGTAAAATTATAACTAGCAATTTTGGTAACCATTCTTACTGTTATATTACTTTTGAAATGACACGAATGAACTCTTGAATTTTTTGCCAAATTTAAATCAGATCATGTTTGAAAGTTGGAAATTGAAAATTAACTAAGAAATAAGTAAGTAAAGCAGAATTTCTTAAATATTCTGCTTGAGAAAAAAAAGATTTAAATAGTTATATAGTTGTAAGTTTTCTAACTAATTTGAATCTATAACTACATCGTAGTTGCTTTTGCAATTATTTTTTCTCAACTACAGAAAAAAAATAATAATATTGCACAATTATTCCTAATTACTTTGCACATGTTGTTGCAATCGTTTGTTTTAACTATATCTCAACTAATAAAACTGAAGTTTATAATTATTTGCCCAACTGTGATTTCCGGGGAATACTCAATTTGAAAAATCAAACCCGATTTCCTCTTAGAACATTAGAAGCAGGAAGTGAAAAATGATTAACGACTTGCAAGTAAAAGGAAGACGAATTTATTATTTTCCTGTCAAGTATATAAAAAAATGATTCGTTCATTATTCTTACTTGAATTTCACCGAGTAGATAATGCAAAGGTAGGTCACTGTCCTAGGCCTTTTTTATCATTTTTTGTTTGTTGCGTGCTTGTATGAAATTATTGATATATGTTCTAGTTAGTTAGAGTGTAACAAACTATTTCTTTTTGTATTTTTCCTTATAATGTTTGCACATGTTAATTCATTCAATGGCCTGTTTTTTTTTTTTTTTTTATTATTTACTTATTTTGTGAATTATGTCTATTAGCCCAATAAATTTTGTGTAAGAATAAGTTACTTGCTATAATTGGTTTGAAAATCGCTAAACTAAATATGAAGCCATCAAAAGCATAAAATACGCTTAAGTCAATCTTTTCGAATTTTCTGTCAAGGAAGGGAATAGCTAAGTGGTTAGCGTACTGGACTCCCACGCGGAGGACCCGGGTTCGAGTGCTACCCTTAGATTTTTTCTTCCTAGTAGGCCGGCAGTGCACTGAGAAGGCTCCGGGCGCCAATGACCATCCCTGTTGAAACGCCTTAAATTAAAAAAAAAAAAAAACTTTCATCGTAGTTCCCCGAGGGAAGACCTTTGACCTAAAGCTTCCTGAATACCACCATATAATGAATAGGTGTTTTTATTTTTAAATTTGTTACATATTAACTGTTGAGATGATTTCGTTAAATCATTTATTGCTGAAATCCTAGAAAGACTGATTTTGCATAGTTAAAAAAAATCATTTCTTTGAAAGATTAGGAGTGAATGTTACAAAAAAATTAATACTGTATTATTATTATTATTATTATTATTATTATTTCTTGAATTGTGTTAGCAAAAAATGCTATTTAAAAATGAAGTGCTTATTTTTTATTATTTAATAATAATGAATATTGAAAAACACATAGAACCACATTTCACTGGTGTAGTTCATATCAAATCAATTGAATACTTACTGATTTCGCAATATTAAATTAAATTTTATGGTAATGTTTATACAATTTATATAAATGAAGATAAAAAAAAAAATGCAAGTAGTGCCTGATACTTTGTTCTTTTGCAATAATTAAACTTAACCTTTGATATTCTTATGTATATTAATTACTATACTCTATTAATTAATAATCAATTCCATAACAGAAGAGAATGGAATCTTATAATATATTTCATTATTGCGTACAGAAATATTTTTTTTAAATATTATTATATTAGCATGGAGAATTGCAAATTCAAAACATTTTTGGTCGACTTTGGTCAAACAAAATACAAAATGTTTTAAGTATCAAATATTATTGTTCACTAAATAATTTTTATTATGTTCTTACTAAGATGTAAGTTGACCTTTACACCAGAGAGAATTTCATAACAAAATTTTTTATGACTATCTCCAATTGTGTCAGATCAAAATGAAAAAAACAATCTGGTCTGAAACACCCAACAACTTTCGAGTTACTCCTGTTCTCAAAATTATATTAAATTTTATAGTTAGTGTACCAAATTAAATGAAATTCGTTGAAAACTGAAAAAAATGTTCAGTAAAAGCGCACTTCCGGTTTACTAATTTCCTTGAAACTCGGAATTTTCGCCATCTAGTTATTTCTAATTAATTTTGTCTGGATGAAAGAATTGTATAATCAACAATGATAACACTTTAGAGAAAAACATAACTCCACCCCTCCCTTAAAAGTGCCCTTAAATAAATTTTCCCAGAGAAATGTTTTAAATAAAAGTTGTATATCTTTGTATATGTAGTTTATATACGAAGTTTCAAGAAAATTGTGGGATCCATGTTTGAGATAATCGGAAAAAGTGAAAAAAAAAATCATTTAGAAAAGTGGTAAAGTAAACGCACTTCCGGTTATCAGATTTTTTTCAAACTCGGAATTTCTACAACACATATAATTCTAATTAATATTATTTAGACGACAGAATTGTGTAATAAACGGAAATAGCACTTTAGAGGAAATCGTAATCCCACCTCTCCCCCATAAGTACCCTTAAATGAATATTTCCGGAGAAATGTTTTAAATAAAGGTTGTAGCTCTTTGTGTGTATAGTTGATATATCAAGTTTGAAGAAAATCATTAGAGCCACTTTTAAGAAAATTGCAAAAAAAGTAAACAAACCAACTAGTAATGTGGTACTTCTGGTGAGGAATTTTGACGTATAACGAACTGTTGAGATCCCATGGTGATACCTAAACGGAATGTCAAGTTTGAACATTCTACAGTTTTTCGTTTTTGAACTATGCTGTTCACATACATAGAACATACATAACACACACAGAACATTTGCTAAAAACTACTTTTTTAGACTCAGGGGACCTCAAAACGGGTATTTACGGTGAAAACTCAATATCGAAAATTTGACATGATTACAATACATCCTCTTAGTAGGATTAAGAGAAAGTAATATATTGCAACTTGCAAAATCGAAATATATATATAATATCCTTTGGCAGCAACACCCCATGAAGGGCCAAGGCTTGCCAGACGGCGATTTGAATGGGGGGAGCCACTGGTAAGGTAAGCTCTCCGCAGTTCCCACGCTGTTTAGTTCCGGCCTTCGCTACCTAGGGCGCTACTAACTGTAGCTTCCCACTTTTTTTTACCGACTTTGCCCTAACGGGAATCGAACCCTGAATTCTCGTACGAAAGGCGAGTGCGCTAGCCACTAGACCACCCGGTGAGGATTATATAAGTATATATCAATTCTGATGTGAAACACTCACTAGACTTTCTCTGACTGCAATTTACATAGATTTTAGTATTTATTTATTCGGTTATTACCTAATATCTGCATTAGCAGTTATCCTATCGAAAATTACAAAGAACATATCAGATAAAAAGTAGTAAT
This sequence comes from Triatoma infestans, assembly GCA_011037195.1. Lineage (NCBI taxonomy): Eukaryota > Metazoa > Arthropoda > Insecta > Hemiptera > Reduviidae > Triatoma > Triatoma infestans. The sequence goes on from JAAEAF010007931.1 coordinate 6,633, forward strand.
TTTATTTCTACAATTTATTCAATCTAAATTTTTATAGTAATTAATCAACGTTGTCAAATTTTTTATCAGTTGATTTCAGCAATTTATCTTATAAAATTAACAGTTCAAAAATCCTGTAAAAATATCTTATTATTAAACATTAAATATATGCATTTAATTGTATAATCTTATTGAAATTTTATTCAGCAATTTAATTACTTAATTTTTACCTATCATCTATAAATTTCCTTTTTGTTACAGAGATTCAATGAAGCTGCTGAAAATGTTAAAAATTTAACCAAACGGCCAGAAGATGAAGAATTATTAGAATTGTATGGATTATATAAACAGGGAAATTTTGGTGATAATAACACAGGTGTGTAATTAGGAAAAATGAAAGAGACTGAATTTCGTTTATTTTTATTTCCTGGTTTTAGAAAATGAAATAAATGTTAACCTTCAACTTAGTAAATGAAAAATTCATCTGATAAAAATGATTAATTATTGCTTTATACTAATTTACAAGCAATAATAATGAGAGTTAATATTAAAGATATTAAAAAATAAGATCTTTATATACTGTAGTCTAGACAATAATACTACTACTTGTAGTGAAAGAGAGGAATTCCTTTTTCAAAACATTACGGTAATTTTTGTTGTATTTAAAGAAGGAGGTTGAGATTGTTCGGTATGAGGAAGTAGGTAAGAAGGATGGACAATTGGCTAAATGAAGACGGGTCACTGACAATACTAGAATAAATAATAACCTCTACTATTCAAACTGGACTAAAATTCACTTTTAAAATTTACCAAATCTCGATTACATTTCATTTATTACTTACTTTCTCTTTCTTTATTGAGTTTAGTTTTTAACTTAATTTCTCTCTCCATGTTGTGGGAGAATCAGCATAAATCCAAAAAAAACAAACAAAAACACAAAGAATGTTCAAACTTAATATTTCATTTAAATATCTCTATGGAGTCTCCGACAGTAAGAATTGGAAATTCTACTTTACTAAACAGATTTTTCCCAAATTTCTTGAAAACAGCTCCATAGATTTTCTTTGAACTTTGGTATAACCGTTATAAATACAAAAAGGTGTACCACTTTATTTGAAAAAAAAAAAAATTCTGATGAAAAAAGCTTCTTAGGTGTGTTCAGAGAGCGGCGTTCCGACGGTAGGCTTTTCATCAAAAATAAAATAAGTTCAAGCAAGCAAAAAGTTAGTTGGCTGGAGCCAAAGAAGAAACTTTTTATTTTTAAAAGTTTATAGGTGTCCTTCCTCAGGAACTACATAAACAAAAAATACAGAAAATTGTATGATAAAATTGAAAACATTTCACGATTAAATAATATTAAAAAGATATGATACCTGCTAAGAACGAATGAGTTAAATGTTGGAGGTATTGCCCCCCAAACAAAACCATCAGCTATATCCAGTTTACTACATTCTTCCAATCGCTCATTTGTGGTGGCGACTATAACGCAAAACCACCCCTACTGGGGTAGTCGAGTCTCCAAACCCCGCGGTCGTGTCTTACACGACGTCCTATCTCTAAACAATTACGCCTTTCTTTCTCCCTCACAGCCAACATATTCGCCTTCTTCCTTATATAAACGCCCTGACCTTCTCGACTTCTTCATTTGCACTCCACTCTACATTGTACACCAATACATTTACCTTAAATGACCTTTCCTCTGACCACACCCCTGTCCTACTTGTGTTAGATCTCTCCCCTATACCAAAACTCTGAATCCCACCCTTATTACCGGACCTGTCAATTGGGATCTATTCAGAATGACGCTTGAACAGAAACTGGACTTAAAAGTGCCTATAAAGACTTCCCAGCAGCTAGACCATAATGTATACGACCTAACTAACTCAATACAACAAAGCTGCAAAAACTGGATGGCAACTGCAAAAACGAATGTATTCTATCACAAGCCCATCGCCTATAATCTTCCACTACACATACGTACGCTCATCACACGCAAAAGACAAGCACGAGCCACATGGCAACGAACAAGGTATCCTTCAGACAAAAGACTGTTCAACCAACTAACCCGACAGCTGAAAAAGGAAATATACGAAAATTACAATACTAACTACACCACATATACTGAAACATTAACAAATAAGGATAATTCTTTATGGACTGCCACAAAACATTTACTAAAATACAAACATACATCCTCTCCTCTTCGACATGACAACGGCGTATGGGCCAAATCTGACGAAGAAAAAGCCAATCTCTTTGCTACACACCTCGCCTCAGTATTCACTCCATATCAAGACCTACAAGATGCACAAAATAACGAAGACGTGATATCAAGCCTTGCCGTTCCCTTACCTCTGCCTCTGCCTCCTAAACCATTCACACCGTCTGAAATTCTAAACGAAATTAGAAAACTTCCTAAAAAAAAAAGTCCTGGATATGACCTAATAACTTCTCAAATTCTTTTTCAGCTTCCTAAAAAAGCCCTTCTATTTCTCACATACATCTTCAATGCAGTCCTCAGAACTACTCACTTCCCAATACTGTGGAAATTTTCCACAATTCGAATGATTCCTAAACCCAAAAAACCCACTCATTTTCCGTCGTCCTATTGTCCCATTAGCCTTCTTCCTATCCTCGGAAAAATCCTAGAAAATCTTTTAATTAAACGCCTCTATTCAATCAGAAACTCTCAAAATTTTACCTAACCACCAATTCGGCTTAAGATCCTCTCATTCCTCCATCCACCAAACTCATCGAGTAGTAGACACCATCGCCTCTTCTCTTGAACTCAAACATTATTGCCCAGGGGTCTTCTTAGACATTGAACAGGCTTTCGACAGGGTATGGCATGACGGTTTATTATAGAGATCAAGGACATTCTTCCTAGTACTTACTACTTAATCCTAAAGTCGTATTCTCAGACAGATTCTTCCAAGTCTGTGAAGGCACTGCATTCTCTTCCATACATCCAATTCACGCCGGCGTACCCCAAGGTAGCATCCTTGCACCCTTCTTTATTTAATATATACAGCTGATATTCCCACTCACCCAAATACTTCAGTATTCACCTTTGCCGATGATACGGCAATCTTCTCACCTAACTCCGACCCTGTTATTGCTATCCGTTCGCTGCTATCTCATCTCACACTACTTGAAACCTGGCTTAGAAAGTGGAAAATCAAAGTAAATATATAAAATGCAAGTACATAACATTCATCTTAAAACATAAAACCCTCCCTCCTATCTACCTAAATGGAACACCCATCCCACCTGTTGACCTTGTGCGTTATCTTGGACTGTACCTAGACAAGAGACTTACATGGAATCCCCACACACGACTCAAACGCTGCGACCTCAAAAAATCGTTTTCGGCTCTTCCATAGACTCCTCGGTAATCGATGTAAATTACCTCTTTCGAATAAGACTATTATACACATCCTTACTAAGACCTCTATGGACATATGGACTAGAACTGTACGGAACGGCAAAGCGTTGCAACCTGAACCAAATCCAAACCCTTCAATCAAAAATCCTCTGACATATCACAGGTTGTCCCTATTAAGTATCCAATCTCACCTTACCATGACCTCAACATTCCCTTCGTCTCCACCCTTGCCTCATATATCTACAGCAGATTTCATTCAATAATTCAATCTCACTCTACCCTCTAGCCCAGGCTCTCTCATCTCAAACCCTCCCAGGAAACACGCAACGACGCTTAAAGCGTCGATGGCCCGCGACTTTATAATTACTTAATGTTATTCATCACCGGATGATACCATTCAAGACCATCAAGCCACATTTTCTTTATATAGCACATTTACTTATTGTATTTGAATATGCAGTTGTAAATTTCAAATAAATAAACATAAAAAAAAAGTTGGAGGAGGTTATTGTTTGGTTATGGAGTAAGGTATGCTTGGTAAGAAAACTGAGAAGGGAAAATTTACAAGTTGGGAAGTATGAGGAGTGGTAGAAATAAAAAACAATTAGTAATTATAAGAGAAATAAAAGAATAGAAATAAGTTAGAAAATAAGTGGAAAGTGTAGAAAGAAAGTCTGTGTGTGTGGGGGGGGGGGCATTTTTTTAGGAAGCGGAAATTGTTATTGTAAGAAGAGGTAATGACGTCTTTTTTGTAGTTGATGGTGTTAGGGTTGAGGTTAATGTGGTTGGATTCAGAAAGAAGTCGCTTCAGGTGGTTAGGACCGAAAGATTTCGTGAAATGTTCTAATTTTTATCATACAATTTTCTGTATTTCTGTGTTTTTTGTTTATGTATATCCTGAGGAAGGACACCAAAGATGTCCGAAACGTCGAATAAACTTCTAAAATAAAAAGTTTCTTCTTTGGCCCCAGCCAACTAATTTTTTGCTTGTTTGATTAACAACGGCCAAACATAACTATTGTTTATAACGAAATAAGTCATTTTTTATTATGTAAGGTTTTTAAGGATAGTTAAGAAAGTTTTCTTCAAACTCAGAATTTGGACAACTTTCTGACAAATTCCTAATAGCGTCTAGCAATATATAATAATAGAAATTACCACTTACTTATTCAACTATTATAACTCTGGTGTAATTATTTTTAATCAAATATAATTATCTAATATTTTACACTTAAAAAATAGTTCTATTTTAACATTTTTATTAAACAAAACTTTCCAAAGTAAATGAAGAACTATTATTATTTACTATTTATGAAATATTTTTTAAGCCCTAGTGTAAGATATTTTTTCATATGATTATTTGGTTAAATATGTAGTTTGACTTGCCATAATCAATCAACTTTAATCTAAATTCAATAAAACGACATTTTTGAGGAAAGCAAACCTCCCCCACTCCCCTTGAACTTCTTTAAATGAACATTCTCGGAAAACAAAACTTATAGGCCCCCGTATGGATAGTTAGTATATCAAATTTAAAGAAATCCCTCCGCTTTTTACTTTCTCTTACTCCTTGGAAGTATTGTAATCGTGTCAAATTTTCGATATCGAGTTTTCACCGGAAATATCCGTTTTGAGGTCCCCTGAGTCTAAAAAAGTGGTTTTTAGCAAATGGTCTGTGTGTGTGTGCGTCTTTGTGTATGTATGTGAACAGCATAGCTCAAAAACGAAAAACCGAAGAAAGTTGAAACTTGATATTCCGTGTGGGTATCATCATGGCATCTGACAGTGGGTCACCTGTCAAAATTCCTCAACCGGATATACCACTTTACTTGTAGGTTTTTTTGCAATTTTCTCAAAAATGGCTTCAACGATTTTCTTCAAACTTGGTATATCAACTACACATGCAAAGAGCTACAACTTTTATTTGAAACATTTCTCTGGGAAAATTCATTCAAGGGCACTTATGAAGAAGAGGTGGGGTTAGGTTTTCATCTAAAGTGCTATTTCAGTTCATTAAACAATTCTGCCATCTAAATAATGTTAATTAGAATGAAATATGTTGTTGAAATCCCAGTTTGATAAAAATCGGATAACCGGAAGTGCGTTTACTTTACCACTTTACTAAATGATTTTTTTCACTTTTTCACGATTTCCTCAAAAATGGCTGCGACGATTTTCTTTAAACTTGTTATATTAACTACTCATACAAAGAGCTACAACTTTTATTTAAAACATTTCTCTAGGAAAATTCATTTAATGGCACTTTTAGGGGGGGTGGGGTTATGTTTGGTCAAAGGAACTTTGCAGTTCACGGTCTATGGTTCGGCTCTCGGGGGGCAATCCCAGTGGCCACTGCACAATTTTTTGATAATGTCGGCATTGACAAAGGGAATTTGACCCGGCTGGCGGAGCAAATTATCTTGGATTCCTTGGGAATCCTCCATAACCACATCTACGGTCATTGAGAAATTGGTTATTGAAATAGTCTTATTTAATGCCCTATGTATTGAGTTTGTGTATGTTTCATTCTTATTTCGCGCATTCTCTGCACTATTTACTTTAGTTTTGTAACGTTTGTGTCTTTTGGACTTGAGATTGTCTCATGAAGATAGATTAGTAATCTGTGTTTTTTTTAGCAACTCAATGAAATTGAGCAGCTACATCGACTTGGTTTGTCGCTGTAATCTGAGTGCGATCATAGCTGATTATACAATTCTATTATCCACACAAAATTAATTAGAAATAAATGGATGGCCAAAATTCAGAGCTTCAAGAAAATTAGTTAACCGGAAGTGGGCTTTTACTGAACGGTTTTTTCAGTTTTCGTCGTACTTGAATTAATTTGGTACACAAACTATAAAATTTGTCAATTATAATTTTGATAACTGGAGTAAGAGAAAGTTGTGTGAGTGTTTCACACCAGATTTTTTATGGAGAAAAACGGAGAAAACAAAAAAAAAAAAAAAAATTAGTAAAAACCCACTTCCGATCTACCTATTTTTTAAAACTTGGAATTTTGGCAACATATTTAATACTAATTAATATTAATTAGATGATAGAATTGTATAATATACGGAAATATCACTATTAGAAAATATATCCCCACTTCTTCCCTAAAAACCGCCTTAAATGAATTTTCTCAGAGAAAAAGTAAAAAGGACTAATGGGAGATTTCTAAAAAGATAATGTTATTGAAAAAAAATGTAGCAACTACTTTGAAATATGAATACTCACACTATATATGCATTTAATTCTGTTATTTTCAATCAACCCGTTTTTCCCTAATGAAAATCGATTTAGGTTGTCCGGGGGGGGGGTGACGTTAGGGTTTCCATTACTACGTGACATTAACGGTAGTTGAAGATGTGAATTATAAATTTTGAGTGCATACAACTTTTTGCATTTTTATTCATACTAATAATATATGAAATTCTAAAAACATTTTCGTCTTGAAAAGCGAGTATTTAGCTGTTTGGAAAATGTGATACAAACGCAAAAAAAATTAATATTAATTAATTCATTTACATTATTGATACATAATAGTTTTTGTATTTATTAAATTATAAATTAATGATTTTTTTTTATTATTATTCCAGCCAAACCAGGTGTATTAGATGTTAAAGGACGGCATAAATGGGAAGCTTGGGAAAAACTAAAAGGTACAAGTAAGGATTCGGCCATGGAGAAATATATTGCTATTGTGAAAAAATTGCTTGATAAATACTCGTAAATTTTCCTTATTCTTGAATATTGTAAACAAAACTATTAATAATGTGTTAATATTAAATTATTGTCAGTTAATAATAATTCTTTAAATTATTGTCAATTGTGTGATTTGGATAATTCTTATTGAAAATTATTACCAAAAAAAAAGAAGTTAATAAAATAATTGCATATTAATGGATGTTTATTCATTTCTTTTTTACGAAAGTAAAAATAAGACAATTACCTAAATTTCCTTAGATAGGTACTGCATAAAAACTTTGAGAAAAAAAGTTGAATTACTTAAAATAACATTAGCAAAACAATAAGGAGGTCTGGAAGCAGATGCCATATAATTTTGAATTAATAAATAAATTTTTAAACATTTGCGCCTGTTCATTGAATCACTATGCTGTAGGTGCTGCACTCTAACATACTTATATAAACACATATAAAGCCGGTAAGTGAGATATATCAGTAGTGTATTCTGTGTTGGGGCAAGTGGGTTATGTAAGTGTACTATACACTTGTGCAATTGTTTTTTTTTTCAAGTTATTGTATCTAATCATTCACTTTTATCTATATAGCTTTAATAATAGCTTTATCATTCAAAAGACTGACCAGCGGGATTGAAATAATTTATTTTGCTGCTTGAATTAAATTTACTAACCTCTTTGGTGCTTGAACTTGACATATTCTAGTGATTTTTAAAGTAAATTTAGTATTTAGCTGGTGGTTGGTTAATTATAATCTATTGGTTTTATTTCAAAAATATTTTTTCTTCAATTTATTACAGTTAAGAGGGAACTGGTGAACAATTCGATAATTTCAAGATTAGAAGTTGACTGCTTTTAAATTATATTTTACAAGTCTGAAACAAAAAGTTATACGATCATGAGTGAAGAGGTAAGCAGAATGATGATTTGCACATAATTGTTAATGTTTATTAATCAGTAATCATTTTAGAAAAATTAAAAAATTTTTGTGATCTCCCAGAACTACTTTTTTAATTAAAATCTTTAAGGAAACATTCTTTCGAACAAGGGCTCATTAAAGATGTTTTTATAGTATTAATTTAAGGGATACACTTCCGTCTTCCATGACGATGCATTCTTTGGATATAATTATAAATATTTTAGATGACCTTGACCGTTTTTATAGTATTAATTATTTAAGGGATACAATCTTCCGTCTTCCATGACACGATGCATTCTTTGGATATATAAATATTTTAGATGACCTTGACCTTTAATGTACTGCCCTTAACCCAACTATAATTTTAAAATACTAAATCTTTTTACCATAAAAACCAAATTCATTTAAGGCCATCGAGTAGTTACGCACATTTGCCCTTCATCAAGTGATGCTCTGAATTAGCATTGTAATTATCAGGAACACATACAAAGTTTATCAAGACAAAGGTCAGGTGAAGATTGAAATCGGATTTAACCCTAAAATACTAGTATCTCAGGAAAAAATCTGCTACAAAATTGTATATTACTTCCACATTATTTTTTATTTTATGTTTTAGATTTTTCTTAAAGCAGTAGAAGATGTGAAAAACTTAGAAAACACTCCAAATGATGAAGAACTTTTGGAAATATATGCCCTGTACAAACAAGCAACAATTGGGGATTGCAACACAAGTATTTTTATTTATATATATATATTTTTTTAATATTTCCAAAATTTTACTTTCTCTGTAACATAAAAAAAAAAATGGTAATATTATAATCTAGTTTCGTATAATCGAGATTCGTTAAACGTTAAATTCATTGAATTGGTTCATTTTGAAATAAATTCACTACCTAAATAATTACCCTATTTTTCTTTTTAATTCTTGTGCAATTGTATAAAGCCAGAACCTTGATTACAAAATTGTTATACTATTAAGATAGTAAATTCAGATTAATCACAATTTAGTAAAGGATTTAAATCATAAGAACGAGTGAATCACTCAAGAGACTCATTCAGAGAGAACCATTCATTTGAGAATCGCTTAAAGAGCGAATCTAGCTAACACAAAAAAGATGTTGAAACACTCACAAACCTTGTTTTTTTTGGATTTCTCAGTTAACAAATTGAACATGGAATTCTGTTAGTAGATTAAATTGTGCTCAGCATAGTTGGGGGAATCGTACAGAATACTGAATTTTTTACTTTAAATGGAAGTATTTTGCAATCGGGTCAGTTTTCATGGAAATATAATTTTGTGCTCACTTTACTATGTTGTTATTCCGATTGAAGATCATCAAAATTCGAAGAAGGCTCCAAAGATTTTCTTTAAATTCGGTATACATATTTATGTGCATGTGAAATACTTATTTGAAATAGGCTTCAAAGAAATTTTATGGGATACTAGAGGCTTGCAGTGATGTTTGATATTCTATTTGTTGTGTTCCCTTTAATATATTGTACTGATCAATATTGTAAGGAATTAAATAATCAGTACTTTTTTCATTAACAACGGACAAACTTAGGTTTTATTTATAGTGTATAGGCACCAATATCCTTTCTTCAAATTGAATTGATACTAAAGCGTTTGGGCGTTTCACATCAGATTTTTATCATATGATTTGATCAGCCAAATTCATTTATAAATGAAGATATAAGCAAAAATATTTCAGATGATCTACCTCATCATTATTTTATGAAAAGATTTGTAGCAATTATGTATCAAATTAGAAAACCAAAATCCCTTTATTTATTTACCTATGATTTAGTGGTATTATGATAAAACTGATTTCCCAAAACTAGGATTTATTGAATATGTGGATAGGTCCGCATCCGGCTGGGTTATTTTTATAAGAAAATGTTCGGAACAGATTATAAGACAACATGATTCACAAGAGAATCATAAAAACAAAAACTGCCATGGTGATAAGTTGAATGAGAAAGAAATAACGTGTAGTGCAAAGCTTGCTAACCTAAAATTAGGACAAAGCGAGAGATTTTTTCGATTACCTGTGAAGTCTCAGAACACTTTTGTCATGTAACGCATGCCTTTGCTTTTCAATAAAAAGAGCCACAGTTATTGACGGGGTGGGAATTTCTATGTTTATCATTTACAATATGAACGCATATTATTTAGTCACTAAACTAATACTAATCTGAACTTAGAAGTATTAGACAACAAACTTTAACTTATATTTAGCTTGGCTTTTTAAGCTTATACAAAAAAGCAAAAGATAACATCCGAACCTTTTTTTAAAGTAACAGTTTTAATTAACACTCTATAATGGGCTGGTTTCCTAATCATTGGCAAAAATAAATAGCCTTGACGAAACAATCACTGATGATTCATCAATTTTTGTTTATCATCTTCTTAAAAAATGATATAAATTTAAGATTTCTAAAACAATATTTAATTTTGAATTATATTATTTTCCAGGCAAACCCGGCATGTTTGATTTTAAAGGAAAAGCTAAATGGGAAGCATGGAATGGTAAAAAAGGTGTTGATCAAAGTCAGGCCAAGGAAAGTTATATTGAAAAGGTTAAATCATTGATTGCAACTTATGGATTAAAAAAATAACATTTCATACAACAATAATTTATGTACAATGTAATATATATATATGTACAATGTTTATATAAGACCAGTTTTATATAAAGTTTTTTATATATTTGGTATTTCAAACAAAACAAAAAAAAAATCTTTGGATAAATATAGTTCTCAGTAGTAAATAAATTTGCATTAATATTGGTAATTTCTAAAAGAAAAAGTCAGAATCTCTCCTAATCTTCTTTCATGTACTTTCCTCTTACTTTTCTTTAATTTATTACAAGAATTGATACTTACTTAACCGGCGTCTCCCTTCATTTGGGTTGCCGTCAGGTCACTTCCTCTCTCCATCTCTTCCTGTCTCTCGAATCTCCATCCTTCAGACCCCTACCGGCCATCTCCTCCTCTCATCTTCCTGACGGTCTGCCTCTTCTTCTGTTCCTCTGAGGGATCCATCCTCTAATCCTCTCTGGCCATCTTTCCGGAGGCATCCTTCTGAGATGTCCATACTGCACCAGTTACCTTTTATTTATTCTTTCCTCAACTGTTTCATTTATTTCCATTTTCTTCCTTATCTCCATATTCCTTACCTTATCCATTCTGGTCTTCTGAACACATCGTCTCCAGTAGTCCATCTCTGTGACGTTGATCTTCCCACGTAGCTTCCGAGTAGTGGTCCAGGTTTCAGCTCCATACGTGAGGATTCCTTCAATAATGAAGTATTATATTCTTTTTTTATTTTCTCTTGAAAGTGTTTTGCCCTACAGCACCGGATGAATCATTCTTATTGCCTTGCGGACCCCGCAAGAATTGATAACAAATTTTAAAAAAAGGAATATTTCAGGCTCCAGTTTTAGGACATATTTTTGGTTATGTATTTCTTGATTAATTTTTTTTTTTGTTTGGGACTTAATTTCGATTGCTGTTCAGCAATGCGCCTAACAATTAGAGCATCAATAACGGTGACCAAGCTCATTACTATTATTTTCCACAATAAATAAACTGATAAATATAACAAAATATTTTTAAGAGGAGTTTCTTTTATGTTATCACCGCTATCAAAACATTGCACAGTACTAAAGAGAAAAAGAAATAAACTAACAGGAGTCTAATGTTCAGTAGAATTTAACTCCTGTTACATGTAGTCTCTTAAGTGCTTTATATTCTCTTTTATGACATTTATCTATATTGCCATTTCTCTTTTAAGTGTCTGATAACTTTTTGTTGAATTTTTGGTACTAATAATACATCTTGCCAAAGTAAAAAACTTTTTGCATTAGAATATACTTGATAACGAATATAATCGTGAATGCCCTGGCATCACCACGGATTCAAACGAACTTATAAAAATTTATTTTAATGTTCTAATAGAATCCAAATTCTCTTTACGTGGAACATTCCAAGCTTTTCCGTGCACACTGAATTTTCATAGAATGAGAAATATGAAGGAAGAGAGTGGTGATTTTCATAAAATTTTCAACAGTTCCATATTGGGCTTTCCAAGCCGGTCCTTACATATGACGAATACAAGCGTACAACCGCAAGTTATTTATTGCTTTCTCTTCTCTGATTGGTCAGTTGCTCGTGTATAGCAACTAGAATTCATGACAGCTGGTCAGTTACTTGAACGATGGCAGTTTCGATGAAAAAACAATGATTGTAACCAATGCAAAATATGTTCTTAACTTTTTTAGAGAAATTATTAAAAATTGCTAGAATCATGCACTTAGAAAGTACTTGCATCAGAGATCTTTTAGCCATTCTGTCATTATGAACAAGTTTTATTGTTAAGATCCCTATGAATATGATGCTGTTATGTGAGAATTGCATCCAAGTATAAAGTTCTTAGGTTATTGTGATCTGAGACGGCAGTGCGGTAAACATCAGAGATTATCATCCGTGTTTCATTTTGTGGTCGATCAAATTTTTGAATGTTCGCCAGTCTTCAAGTAGTCTTGATAAACAATCATAGAGAAAAATACAGACCGAAAATCTTTGCATTTTAGGCATCAAAAAAATGTTCCACCTAGTAACAGGATTATTCATGTTTTATACTGCTATTCTATCATCTAGATATCATTTATTGTTAGGAATGCCAAGTAGTCAGTAAAATAAAAATATTTGAAATAATATGGGGCAGATTGCTGTGGAACATGAAGTGATACTAAATTCGGTTGAATTGTATAATAAAAATTGATTAATAGTAACATAAGCACTGTTCGCATAATGTGAACCAGTTACTATGAAAGCTTGACTCTCCTAACGCAATTCAACCCCAACTGCATATAGCTGGTTTACGACTTACAGGTTGCCTTTTTTTACCAATAGATGGTAGCACAGACGCTACCAGTTAACTATACAATTTTTGTATGGATTTAGATAGAATGGAATGCTCCTAAGCAGCTGGATTAATTGATTATTTTTTTCTCACTTTTATAACTAATCTTAGATTGCAATAGATTATTCTACATTAAAACAGAATTACCATAAATTACAATAGACAGTTGTATGGAGTAGCAATTACAAAACAATGTTCCCCGCAATAATTGTATGATTTTCTCTTACTGCAATCAAATCTTCTTCAAATTTGGACTCTTCACTAAATGTTTAGTTACCCTGAATATTATAAAAGTGAGATGGAAAAAGGAAATTATAGTGACAAATTTATGTAAAGGGAAAGTTATCCTTTCAAGTTATTTAAAGTCCACAGCTATCCTAGCTGTTCATTAAAATCAATTTATTAATGGAAAAATATTTCACAACAAAAATGATAGGTGTATGAAAAACCGTCTAATGATACATATGAAAAACCGTCTGTTGCATATTTCTAGAACACCTCCAAATCCAATTTTTCTCAATTAAAAGAAAGTGATACATGTATATAGTTAATATAATAAATTTAAAGAAAAAGCACTAGCACTTTCGGTCGAAGAAGAAACTTTCATGTTAGTACCTTGGTGATCCCCAAATAGAACATTAACTTTGAGCTTCCTATATTTTTTTACTTTCTACTACTCCCAATAAGAGGAAGTATTGTAATCGTGTCAAATTTTCGATATCACCATGGGATCCGACACTAGGTTATGTGTCGAAATTCCTCAACCGGAAGTGCCACTTTACTGAATATTTTTTTTTTCACTTTTTTGCGATTTTCTCAAAAATGGTTCCGACGATTTTCTTCAAACTTCCTATATCAACTACACTTACAAAAATCTACAACTTTTATTTGAAACATTTCTCCGGTAAAATTCATTTAAGGGCACTTTTCATGGAGGGGTGGGGTTATGTTTTCCTATAAAGTGCTATTTTAGTTTACTATACAATTCTATCATCTAAATAATATTAATTAGATTAAATCTGTTGTTGAAATTCCGAGTCTGAAAAAACTACGTGCGTTTTTATTGAAATGTATATTTCAGTTTTCTGGTATTTTCTCGAAAACAGCTCCAACGATTTTCATTAAACTAGGAATGTAAACTACACATATAAAGAGCTAGAACTTTTATTTGAAACATTTCTGGGGTAAAGTCATTTAAGGGAGCTTTTGGAGAAGGGTTGGGTTATGTTTTTCTCTAAAGTACTATCATAGTTGATTGCATAAATCTACCATCCAAACAAAATTAATTAGAAATAAATAGATGGCCAAAATTCCGAGTTTCAAGAAAATTAGTAAACCGGAAGTGCGCTTTTACTGAACAAATTTTACAGTTTTCGGCAAACTCCCACGGAATTTCATTAAATTTGATATACTAACTATAAAATTTGTCAATTAAAATTATGAAAACTGGAATATGAAAAAGTTGTATGAGTGTTTCACGCCAAATTTTTTTAAGGCGTTATATTTATTTCATGAACATATAGATGATATTAAAACAAGAATTTCGAAATTTAATACGATATGATAGTACTCCTTATACCAAGTAAAAATAGAAATAAAAATTACTAATTACTTGCGATTGGTTATCTACAATTTAATATGTTTTTCTTTAATTAGATCATAGGCCAAACTCACCTTTCATATATATGCAGAACTTATTTTCTTTTAATGTGGACAATATTTGACCTAAATATTAAGCTTACAATTGAAAGCTCATAGTTTTGAATTCCAGTTCTCTTTAAAAAAAAAAAATAATTACAATAAAAAAACAATTAGTGGTACGTACAAGTGATATATTTTTAATAATATTAAAGCAGTAAGTTGTAAATTTTAATATTCATCGTAAAAAATTATGGTACGTACAAGCTTTAATATTAGTAAAAATATATCACCTGTATGTACCATACCGCCCACCAAATTTTAATACTATTACTTGGAAGGAGGATGTTCTGGATGGGTGCTAGGTGATAGGGAAACCAGTTTGAGGATCGAGCGCTTGTGATTACCGTGGGCTGTGCGAACCGTAACTACTCGCACCACGCCATCATGTCCAGGATGGACCTCCACGATTCTGGCTAACGGCCATTGTAGTGGAGAAGCGAGGGTGGCTTTAAGGAGGACAAGGTCACCTATCTGCACATTTGGAGTGATCTTAGTCCACTTTTTCCTCTGTTGTAGGATATGGTTTTCTCCAACGATCCCAAAAGTTTTGGATCCGCTTGCGCAGCAATTGCCAGCGACTCAATAAGTTATCTGGTACGTCAGAGACCGAAGTTGCAGGGATGGCCACTAAAGGCTGTCCGATTAAAAAATGGCCAGGGGGTGAGAGCCTGCAAGTCAGAGGGATCTGAAGACAGAGGCGAAAGAGGCCGAGAATTGAGGATGGCCTCAATCTTGGTGAACATCGTGGTTAGCTCTCTTTCTAAATACGGCTGATTACCCAGTGTCTTTAGTAACAGGGATTTAACAACCTTAATGTTAGCCTCCCATAACCCCCCAAAATGGGGTGTATAAGGAGGGTTAAATTTCCACTCTATTGCCTTCTGTTGACTGTAATTAATGAGCGCTTCTCGAGTCTCCTTAGTCGCTTGCCATTGGGCTAGTTCTTTGAGATAATGGGCAACCCCTTTAAAATTAGTTCCGCAATCCGAGAATACTTTGGCCGGGACCCCTCTTCGAGCTATAAAACGGTCAAATGCGTGAAGGAAGCCTTCGGTGGAAAGATTAGGAACCACCTCCAAATAAGTTGCTTTGGTAGCAAAGCAAATAAATAAGCATAAGTATGCTTTGATAAGGGGCGCACGCCGCCGAGACGTCTCTCGACATAGAAAGGGACCAGCGAAATCTACGCCGACATGATAGAAAGGTCGACACTCCTGGAGTCTCTCAGCCGGTAAGTCACCCATATAGGTTGCTCTCGCTGCCTGGGATAGTTTGAGACAAGTTAAACACTTGCTTTTCCTCTGCTTTATTAAGCTTCTAGCAGCGGGAATCCAGTAATTCCGTTGAATTATAGACTGCAGTGTGGCGGGCCCGACATGTAAATGACTACGATGGAGGTAATCCACTAGTAGATTGTTGAAATGTGAGCGGCGTGGTAATAACAGCGGATGTTTCTGGTGTTCCTTTAAAGAAGAATGTCGAATTCTGCCGCCCACCCTAATAAGCCCGTCTTGGGCGATAAAGGTGTTTAGAGAACGACATATTGCCACCGAAGGTGATGCTGATGAAGGAAGTGATTCTGCAAAGGCCTCAGGATAATAATGCCGTTGCAGCAGGTAGATACATTTTTGATTAGCTTGTCGGAATTCACCAGCAGTAATAGGGCCTGCCGTTTTGGTTTTCGATTTGCAAGTTTGTATAAAGCGTAACACAAAGGCCATGCTACGTACTAGAGTGACATACGAGGAAAATTGTTCCATCCAAGAAACAATTTCTGGAAAAGTAGCTGTAGCTGCTAATACGGTTTTAGATAATTTAACTTCAGGTAATGTTGTAGAAGGGATATTATTATAAGGTGTTGCGGGCCACGAAGCCTCGCTCTGGTAAAGCCAAGGAGGGCCATTCCACCACAACGATGAATGGACTAACGCTGATGGGGCTAAACCTCTTGAACCCATGTCAGCTGGGTTATCAGAAGTTGAAACATGCTGCCAACGGGCAACAGGAATCGTGTCTGTAATTTCGACAACTCTATGAGCGACGAATATTTTACGATTTTGTGGAGGCATATTGAGCCAATTTAATACGATGGTAGAATCGGTAAAGAAGATATCCTCACTTGGAGAAGACATGTTTTCTGAAACTACTGAGGGAGGAATATAAACGCGCTAAGAGTAATGCGCCTAATAATTCCAACCTAGGGATGGTAAGTGGCTTAACCGGTGCAACCTTAGTTTTCGCCTTAATCAGAAAGGACTGAAAACCTGAGGAATGTTTAGTAAGGAGATAAATAGATGCGCAATAACCTCGTTCTGATGCATCGCAAAACCCTACTAATTTACAAGTTATGTCCTTAGCTACAGGTACAAAACGTGGGATCTTTATGTGGGTGATGTGGGGCAGGTCGTTAATAAGTGCCAGCCACGTTTGCTCTAGGTCTTCTGGAATTTGGGTGTCCCAATCAATTCCTGCTTGCCAAACATCCTGCAACAATAGTTTAGCTGCAAAAACTATTGGAGCGAGATAACCCAATGGGTCAAAAATACGAGCTATAGTTGACAAAATTGATCGTTTGGTCATAGCAGAGGAAATAATATCCTGCAGTTTATATGAATAAACATCCCCTTGGGGATCCCATTGCATGCCTAGAACTTTAACTACATGATCCTCACTTGAAGTGAGAGAGATGAGTGGGCTGGAAGACGGATTTTCACGAGCAATCACTTCTGAAGAATTACTAGCCCATTTGCTTAAAAGAAAACCACCACGAGACAGGAGATTAATTAGTTGATCACGTAGATGAACTGCTTCGGAAACAGAAGCTGCTCCAGTCACAATGTCATCCACATAGATATCGCCGAGTAATACTTCTGAAGCTTGGGGATAGGGATCACCTTCATCTATAACAAGTTGCTTGATTACACGCATTGCTAAATATGGGGAACATGCTAACCCATAGGTGATAGTGTTAAGAGCAAATTCCTCAACAGGGTCAGAGGGATCAGCACGCCACAGTATATGTTGGTATTTCCGATCAGCTGGTGCAACTAATATCTGCCGATACATCTTAACTATATCGGCAGTGAAGGCAATTCGATGGCGACGGAAATTAAGCAAAATAGAGGAGATATCTGCCTGAAGTTTAGGGCCTACCAATAAATGATCATTAAGCGAACCGTTTGAGGTTTTGGCAGAACCATCGAACACTACTCGTAGCTTAATATCTGCCGCATCTCGTTTCACTACCGCATGGTGAGGGATGATATAATGAACAGGGCTAAGTGCTCGACTCATATGATTCATTTCAAAGTAAGTTTGCATGAAGGTCTGATAGTGTAGGTGTAATTGTGGATCCTTACTCCACCGATTTTCTAAATGAAACAAACGTTTCAGGGCTAAAGATCTACTATCATATCCTGGGTTGAATTCCTCTTTAAAGGGAAGAGAAACCATATATCGGCCAGATTCAGTTCGCTGATATGTGCGCTGGAAATGGTTTTCACACTTCTGTTCATCAGCTGATGTGGGAATCGATTTATGAATTTCTTCAGTTTCCCAAAACTTCTTCATTATGTCTGCAATATTTGGCTCGCCAGATACAAATAAAGAGGTATGATTGGGTGGTGAACATGCACTGACAAACTGTCCAATCAATACCTTCCCGAAGATGGTATCCTCAACTTGTGGCTGAGAGGGTTTGATAACAGATGGCAGACCAGACACTACTTGAGCGAACACATCAGCACCCAACAATAAATCTATGGGACCCGGTTTCCAAAATTCTGGGTCAGCGAGAGTTAAACCAATATAGTGTTGGCGAACCTCAATGGGAACAGTCACTTGGGAAGATAAGAGGTAATTGTGGGAACCACCACACCGTCCACTTGAAGTTCTACATTATTACTATCAACGGGGATTAAAGAGCAAGAGACTTTCCTTTTAACTTCTTTTAAGCTCGTTTGTCCAATACCGGAGATGCCTTTTTTAAAGCTTACAGGTGTCAAGTGCAAGCTTCAATGCATGGTTGAGATATAAAGGAGTACTGACTGCCACAGTCAATCACTAGGCGAACTGGTTGGTAATGACCAAGGTGATCCCTGATGCGAGCTAAAGCCGTGCCTAACAGCACTTCAGTATTTTCTTAGTGATGGAGGTCAAGGCCGAGCGATCTTCAGTACCAGGGGGGGCAGGTGTATTTGAAATAGTAACTGCTTGTTGGGTAGGTTTAGCAGGAGTAGAAAAATGCAATGTGGTATGGTGACGACGACTACATTCTCGGCAAACATTTCTTGAGGTACATTGGTTGGTACGATGACCAGGATGCAAACAGTTTCTGCAACCAGACCACTCGCTTAATAACTGGTATCTCGCCGCAGGGGATTTCGATTGGTAAGTGGGGCATTCCCTCAATATATGAGGCTTAGTGCAAACAAAACATGACAAACGTTTAGATTTGGTAGCATCAGAAGGAGATTTTACTTCAACTCCCTTATTACTAGATGTTGAAGCAGAGGACGTTTGAACAACCAAGGAAGTGCCGGATTTCCTTGAAGTCAGGCTGGTCCCCCTTGGTTGAAATTTGTTTGGCGTGTTCAGGCAAGTGGAAGCTTTCGGTGGCGTTGATTCATCTGAGGGAGGATTAGCCAAAGCTAACGAATTGCAGCGACTTTGTACGAAAGACATAAGTCTAATAGCAGTTGGGAATTCAACGTTCTCCTCCATCATACAAATCTCAAAAGACTCTCTGGCAACCGAGTCCAAACATCTTACAGCTAATTCGAACAAAATATATTCACTTAAATCGTTTATCTTCAATTGGTTAAGGGATGTGATATTCTCTCCTACTACTGAGAGAAACTCTTGCAAGGAAGAAAAAGATGACTTCCCTTGTAGTGGCCTAAAATTTATAATTTGATTTAAATAGGAATGCGCTAAGCGTCTCCGATTGTTAAATTGCGTATTCAGAGCTGTCCAGGCCTGTTCATAATTCTCTGCGGTTAAGGGGACAGATTTGAGAGCAGAGAGAGCGCGCCCACTCAAAGAGCCCAATAAGAAGTGATATTTCTCCATGGGAGTGAGTGAGGCGTCACTATGCACCAAAGAAGTAAATGTGTCTCTAAACATGGGCCATTGTTTCAATCGACCGTCAAATTGGGGTAACTTTATCTCAGGCAAGTTTCGTTGTGAAACTCGAGAAGCACAGGCACCAGTAACATCACTATTGGATATAGATTTAGACATTGGTTTAGTAAATAAAACATATACCTCACAGCATTCCTGATAGTATCTTACAATAGCCTGCTGTATTGTGTGTCCTCGTCAGAGGGAAAAATGCTTTCCGAACCCTTCAGTAAATATAACTCCATTAATCGGTCCCAAATTGTCTTAAAGTTCTCATAGACCGTGTCCAAAGATCTAAATGCTCCTAAGAACCTGTTTTCAGCACGGCTATCCTGACCCGCAACTGCTGCTCTGGCCTCATGCTCTGGCCTCATCTACAACTGATTTAATTTCTTTTACTATTGCGGCTAATTTTTTACGCCCTAAGGTGATTTTTTGGTCAATGGTAAGGGTAGGAATATCGCTAGTAGGAGCGAAATCGGGTGGGTTGATAGTTGCCATGATAAAGGTATAATTTATAGAAATTATGATAAAATATCAATTCAAGCATTATTCAGAATTTTGTAAGTGATGTATCTGCAAATTAATAAAGCAGAAATTAGTTGTCAACATAAATAAATTAGGTTAGTGGGCGAAGTCAGAAATACAAGTGTTATATGTACATATAATAGATAAATATTGGCTGATAGATGCCAAAATGATAACCATAAATAATCTGATATCTGAGAAATGATCCAACTATATTAAATGAGATGTACTCAACTTATATTGTTTATAAATTAACTCATAATTAATTCCTATAATCATCAATAGAATGAACGAACATTTAAAACATGAATAGCTAGAAAACCTGCAACTGCACACACAAACAAACTTAGAAATCAATCTATATACATACAAAGTAACGCTCAATTTTGAAATGTTCATAAATTAACTGCAACTCATTCTTTAAAAAACGGAAAGAAAATAATTAAACATAAGCAAAGCTGAAAAGATTGGTTAAACAAAATTTACAAAGAGATTTACAAAAAAAACAAAATATTTTACAAATAAACCAAGTCCGATATTTAATTCTGATTGCTTGTAAACATCTATCAAATGAAGTTGGTATTAATAAAGTGGAAACCAGTCTATATTCTTATAATAACTTTTTTTTTGTTTAAATACTGGTTGAAAAGTAAGAATTCAAATAATTGTTAAAATAAAATTATTTACAGATGAATTTATAAAGAAAATATTCAACAAATTATGTAACCTACGCACCAAAATAAAATTTAATTAATCGCAATTTGAATGACCTGTGCTAATTTATTGCAATACACTTTTGAATAATATTGAAAATAATCTATGAATATTTACGCAAAATGCTGAAGTTAATTTTCTCTTTTATTAAAACATAAATTAATTTAAATTGATGGAAGCGATGAGTTGACCACTAGAGCCATAGTTGATTTGTTGAAAGTTTGTAGGTCAGTCTGTATGACTCATTACGCAGCACCCAATGAGAATCCACTAAACGTAATAAATGGTAATAAAGAATACCTGAATTTTCCTTCAAAATATGATTTTAACAGTCCAGTATGATGATCACTATTCTTGAAAATATTTTAAAATATTCCAGTTAGATTGATGAAAACTTCAGAATAGTATTTCAATGTTCCCCCACTCTGAGAACGAACTCTTCATAAATGTATTATAAGGATGCAGATTGATGGCCAAAATCTTTAATGGTGTTTTAAATTATTTAGAACAGAGCACCAATTTTAAAATATCCAGAACGGAGGACCAAAATGTTCGGGATAAAGACGGTTTGGAGTTCCACCGTAGTAGTCTCCCGAGGGGTAGCTCAGAGAAAAGATTGGTGCTATGATAAAACAGATATATTTCCACTATAACTTCACTTTAACAAATGACAAATTGATGATGATGATGATGGTACGTTTAATTTGTTAAGTTTTACAAATGATATAACATACATAGAGTTGATGGCGGTGGAGATCGTACTCGTACGAAAACTACAGTGATACTACCTAACTTACATGACAACAGTACAGGGTAGCACAGGTCAAAGTTTGTTCGAAATTCTGATACAAAATGCTGGTGTGAACGAGTGTGTGTGTGTCTGTATGTACATATGTGCGTGTGTGTTTGTTTGCTACACAGATTCTTCTTTTCAACCTTTAATTTTACGGTGAATATTAAAATTTACAACTTACTGCTTTAATATTATTAAAAATATATCACTTGTACGTACCAATTAGCTTACGTGAACGTAATAATAAATTATAAATGTATTTTGAAGTTCCATTTGATTATCTGGAAATTAAATTTTTAACAAATAGATCTAACACTCATTTATCCATCCATCTAATAATAATTTTTTTCTTTGAATGCAATGATTGGCCCCCTTATTTTTCTTTTTCTAAATGTATAACAATGAAATAAAAATTCTAAACAGGCCATACTTTAGTAGACTTCCTAGTAAAAGTATTGACGCACCCATCTTAACTGTGGGGAAATGTATAACTTATGAGTCAAGTCAGTTTAAAAACTTAAAACTTTTTTTTACTTTTGTTTTTTTTTTAATTATACAAAGGAAGATGAATAATAGAGAAAATGTAGGTCAAAGAAAAATAATTAAAATAAGATCTTTTATTCTTGCTAATTCGAACAGAATAAGAAATAAATTTAAAATGTTAAAATCCTTAACTTAGTATTCATAAAAGAATTAATTAATGAATGTTAAACAAAAAAAATTTGGCCCTATCAAGAAAGTCTTCTACAACAATTTTATTAAAGTAGATATCTATAAAAATTATATTTGTTATCTCTACTCAAGTAATACACAAATAGATAATTTACTCGTTAATTATGAATAAATGAAAATGAAAAGAGGAATTTCTTCACTGACTTTTAAGCACATTAATGACACACATGATTAACGATTCAGTTTTTATTCTGTATTTCTTATAATAAATTTTTCGAAATGTGCTTTAAAACTAAAAAATAAATAAATAAATATCCTGTGGCTTAACTATTTTCCATCTAATACCTTGAAAAATTTTAAGAGAAAAAGATATTGAGAAAATTGATGAAATTTTATAGTTTGAAAACATTACCATTTTAAAAATCATCAAAAAAATGGCTAATTCAATTTCCATGTCTTCAATCGACTTCTGCAGTAGCCTGTTTAAATCATCCAGCGCAAGGTGTGTAGATTTCCCTGTCTGTTAAGCATATTGACGATAACTGAGGCGGGCCACTTCCCTAAAATTTCGTCAATAAATCTGTCCCTTCTATTGAAGGACCGGGTTATTGGTATAAATGATTTTGGCGTTTGATCTGCTATCCTCCAAATTTTAGGGAGGAACACTATATTCACCTTATGCCATATTCTTGGGATGAATCTCCACAGCCTTTGAATATTCTACATAGGTGCGGGATCAGCACCTTTGCAAAAAGATTGGGTATATTCTATGCAGCACTGGTGATTTAAAGGGCTGGAATCGTGCAATGCCCATCGTAGTCTATTTGGCTCAATGGCGTGGGTTGCAATTTTCCAAACTGCTCGATTAGGTCTTCTTTGCCTTCCTGAGCAGGTCGACATGGGCCTATAAGCCCTCTAATAGGAAGATCCTGGAAAACGTGCACTCATGGGCAGCTCCAGGGATTCTTCCACACTATCTGTATAGATTCCGTCATCTTTCCTCAGGAAACCCAACCTTCTCTTGCAAAGATCCTGAGGATTCTGAATATCAGTGACATTTTCGCAGATTTCCTCCAGGCACTTCGCTTGGCCTTCCTTACTTCCTTATTGTATTGCGTCACTACTCTTTTATATGTTACCCAGCCCTGGTTGATTTTGGCTTTATTAATCAGCCTTCTCACCTCTCGCCTTCTCTTCTCTTGGTCATTGTTTCACCAGGCTGTTTTCAACCTCTGAAGCTTACCCTCTCTGGTCAGCTTTCCTTCATTTATCCGGTCAACCGCCACTTCAACATGCACCTTAAATTCACCTAGGAACTGAACTATTCCTTCTAAATGAGTTTCCCTCGGGCATTGAAGCCTTCTGATGACCAGTGGTAGAGTAAGAGAAAGTTAAAAATCTGTTGATATCTTACACGACTTATCCTTTCTGCAAGTTACATAGTCCTAAGACAAATTTCCTGCAAATTCATCTTTCACTAAATTTGACTTCAATATTTTATATATTAATGAGAGAACCTAAATTAAAAACAACAACTTTGAGAAACGTGATCTTCCAGCACCCTCTACCCACCCACCCCCAAATCTATTAACAGGCAAAATGTTTCTAACAAAACTGGTAGGTCTATATATGTGATGCACTGAATCCCTTAGGACTCAGCGCCACAATCTGAGAGGCATGTTGAGAGGAGCCAACCAATGCTGGAACTCTCAGAATATTAAAAGGGAGCTAGTGGTTTAGGAGGTCGCGTGACCAACGTCGTTTCAAGCGACGTGGAGGATTGTCAGGATGGGTTGATGATGATAGGGCTTGTGCAGTGGGATTGGGATGAGTCTCGATTATTGTGGAAATTAAGGAAGCGTATATGGATTAGCTCGTTAACGAAAGGGATACTGAGGTCTTTGTGAAGAGTTAAATTTGAGACATAATAGGAAGCGTTGACAATATGGCGAAGGACTTTAGATTGAAAGGATTGGATTCTCTGGATGTTGGATTGTTTCGCGGAGCCCCACAGTTCAGCTCCGTAAGTCCAGACAGATCTCAGCAATGTTTTGTATAGTCAGTTTGTTTTGTACGTTCATTGTTGATCTCCGTCCAAGCAGTCTCGTAGTTGTCCATAACGTCTATTTAATTCTTCTCTTTTCAGTCTCGTATGAGGGTTAGATTTTCTAGGACGTGATTGATGTGTGCTGGATCGTTTAGGTCAGGATGAGATGTAAAGGTTTTCTCTAAGTGATTGGCAAATAAACTGGATTTTTCCTTGCCGCATCTGACCCAGGATCCATCTTCTGAACTGATAGTGTGGTATTTTAGGATTTTGCTGGTGGCTAACCAGAGGGAATTGTCGTCGGTGGAGAGTGATTCCAAATATTTATTATATTGAGAGGAACGGTAGGATATTAATTGTTCACGCAGGAAATTGGTTAATTGGTTAAAAGTTCTTCTGTAGGAGGGGTATCGGGTGCGCTGCCAACGCCTCCTTGCTCGCCGTTTATTCGGGCAGTACTAAGGTAAAGCAGATAGAATGGAAGGGAAGAACCCTCACCATTCAATACTTTCAGATAAGTAATTAGTTATTGGCTCACCTTACAATAGTAGCTGAAGTCCAATACTCCCCACTCTACTAAGTTCAACTGTTCTGCCCTATACAACTAAACTATTATTTTATAACTATTTACAGTATCTGCACTACATAACGAATTAATTAAACAAAACTATTTACACCATAATAAAGAGAAACTAAAAATAAATCTGACTGTGCAAAAAAAAATTTAAATGACAGTAAAAACTATAGAAAAATGTAAAAATTGAGAGAGAGAATTGTGATATACTTCACTCGTCAACTGTCTCAAGGGCACTGGGTCCAAGAAATAGAATTAATATTTCCATAATAGGCCAGACTACCCTTAAGGTGAAAGTAGAGAGAGGTGCCCACTAGGAGGAGATTATCTCCTCTGATGTTGACACTGGTCGTTGATGACCTCCTCCATGACCTATCTGCGAATGGCTACGACTGTTTGGGCTACGTAGATGACTTAGCGATTGTAGTAAGAGGCAAACATCCCAGTACAATCTCAGAGCTGGTACAAGCCGCTCTTAACATGGTCAGGAACTGGTGTAGGAAGGAGGAGTTACCCATAAATCCCCACAAAACCATAATAGTTCCTTTCACGTTACGCCACAAGTTGGAACGCCTTAACCCACCTAAAGTTGGGCACACTCCGATTCCATTTGCGCTGGAGGCTAAATATCTCGGGGTTACATTTGGAATCAACACATTGACAAGACTGCACTCAAGGCCAATGTGTCGTTCAATAGGTGCAGACGACTCTGTGGCAGGAACTGGGGCTTGCGCCCTAGCCTGTCCTTCTGGATTTATACCAGGGTCATTAGACCCATGATCACGTATGGGTCGGCGGTCTGGTGGTCCAAGACTCTGCAGAAGAGGACGTGGGGGAGGCTGAGTGGAATCCAAAGGCAAGCATGTCTGGGTTCCACAAGGGCCCCCACCCCGACTGCGGCGTTGGAGGTCCTCCTTAACTTAACACCGTCGCATCTTCTCATTCAAGGCGAATCCAGAATGGGAATTCATAGGCTCCTGCAGGGGCCGCCACCTATCACCTCTAGGCATGATTCTGTTAACCAGAGGTTGATAGAAGAAGTTAGGCTGACCAAATAGTTGGCATGCCTACGGATAGGATGGTTCCTAAGCTTTATTTTGAAAGGTACTTCCACATGTTATACCGTTCAGGGATGAATGGGACAGGGATCTCCCTCTGCTCGGTAACTCGGTTTTGTATACAGACGGCTCTAAAATTCCGAGTGGGGTCGGAGCGGGAGTCTATGAGGGCAGGCCTAAAGTTAGGATTAAGGCCAGTCTAGGGAAGTACGCTACGGTCTTTCAAGCCGAAGTTGTGGCGTTACAACCTGCGATAAGGAGATTATAAGGCAAGGGTTACTGGGTAGAAGAGTGGCCATATACTCCGATAGTCAGGCAGCCCTGAAGGCACTTTCCTCACACCAAATAGTCTCAAGGCTGCGTATCTGTCCTAACCGAGGTGGGTGCTCGGAATAAGCTGACACTCGCCTGGGTGCCGGGCCATGCGGGGTTCCTAGGCAGCAAAAGGGCTGATGCCCTGGCGCGGGAGGGTTCGAAGGATACCTTTATAGGCCCCGACCCATTCTGCGGGTTGCCCATGAGCCTCATCACGCTTCTATCAAGGAATGGATAGAAGACCAGCGTCTGCGATGGTGAGAAAGTACGCCAGGGCAGAGGAAGGCAAAACTCTTCATTAAGAGACATTTGCCTAAATTAACCAAGGACCTACTTAGCCATAGCCGAAGGAATATAAGGCTAATAGTGGGTCTACTAACAGGGCATTGCAGGCTGAATAGGCATATGCACCATTTATTACTTGCAGACAACGCATTATGCAGGACCGACGAGGAAACCCCAGTGCACATCCTCTGTAACTGTGCCGGACTGGCAAGAACAAGGTTTCTTCAATTGGGGACTAGAGATCCCGAAGCCATGAGCTTCATGACGAATCAGGCTCTGAGCTCCAGGCCTGATTAAGAGAGCAAAGCTGAAGGATGTGCTATAAACCCAGGGGATCCACAATAGACCTCTCAATGTAGGTCACAGTGGAATGAGGCGTGGCCCTCCCCAAACTAATCTAATCTAGAGATAGGATCATATAAACTACGGAAATGGCAATCTAACTTCATTCCTCCCCCCAAATCCTTCCTAAAATGAATTTTACTGGATAAATGTTTCAGATAAAAGTTATAGCTCTTTATTTGTGGAGTTAATATACGAAGTTTATAGAAAACCATTGAAGAAAAAAAAATGCACTCAGTACTTCCGCTGTACCAATTTTGACTAAAACCTTTTCTCCGATCTCCTGTGGAAATTAAACAAGATATCAAGTTTGAACTTTATCTGATTTTTACTTTTTTAGGTCATGTTGACACATACAGCAATTTCTAAAATAAATAAATACACTTTTTTACACTAAAGCCTCAAAAAGTTCATGTCCGGTATAAATACGTTATTGAATGTTGGATACAATTGGTGTAGTGGTTATGAGCGTGGACTTGTAAGTGGGAGTCCCGCGTATTATAACTGCTAAATTTATATTGGTATATAAAATTCTTTATAATAAATTATGGGCTTCCGCCCCCACACTTTCCATTTCTGTATCAGAAAATTGTCCTTTTTTTTTTAAGGTGAAGAATTAATAAATTATATCTAGGTGTAGTGCCGCGCCTCATCCATAGACTTACTGTCTTGAAATTACTAATTAAGTTGCAAATTTGTGGCAAAGTCTAGGCTAAATCTAAATTTATGTGTCATATATATAGGTAAAAAAATTTGCATACATATTGGAAATATTATAAAATTTTCAAAATAAAACACGATCAATACGTCTATAGTATGATCAAATTTTTTTTTTCATAGTGTTAAAGTTAGTAGTTATGTGCAGATCAAGGACATAGTCTGCCTGTTTGAAAAACACATTTATTCTCATATGTTTTACCTATACATTCCCTTGAATGTATTGGTCACCTAAATATTTTTTAGGTTACGTGTCCATTTTGACATTCCAGCCACTGTGTCACTAAAATTATTTCATTTGATTGCTTCCGTCAAATTGAGATAGAAAGAGAATTCCATGTCTGAGTCAGTTTTTTTACTAATTTAGATATGTTTGTAGTAGTTATTTTTTTTTTTTTTAATTTTTTAATATGTTTTTCATAAGTTTTAATGATAAATAACTTATGTCATTCAATATTCTCTTCAAATGTCAGCCTATATCTTCAAAAGATTAAAGAAATCTGCGATTCGTTACAGGAAACATGGTACCGAATGGTTCATATCCCAGCCTAATATACGAACATTTACACTTCTTTACCAAATCTTATCAACACACATAGAGCCTGTCAAAGGAGTTGATGTATACGACTGCTTGACGTTTAACGTAACCGTACGCAAACTATAGTTCATACCACTTAGACGTAACTTGGTTTTGCAATGCACTTAAATCTATGTCGTGGGAATATTGTAGTTGTTAGATTTTAGAATGTGATACAATAGGACCCCCCCATAAAATCATTTTTTTCGGAAAAATCTGGTGTGAAACACTCACACAACTTTCTCTTACTCCAGTTCTCAAAATTATAATTGACAAAAGTTATAGAATGTGTACCAAATATAACGAAAATTTGTCGAAAACTGAAAAAACTGTTCAGTAAAAGCGCACTTCCGGCTTACAAATTTTCTTAAAACATGGAATTTAGGCCATCTATTTATTTCTAATTAATTTTGTTTGGATGACAGAATTGTATAATCAACTATGATACCACTTTAGAGGAAGCTGTAACCCCACCCCTCCCCTAAAAGTGCCCTTAAATGAATTTTCCCAGAGAAATGTTTTAGATAAAAGTTATAGACCTTTGTATGTTTAGTTTATATAGGTAGTTTCAAGAAAATCGTCGGAGTCTTCGAGAAAATCGCGAAAAAGTGAAAAAAATTATTTAGTAAAGTGGTAAAGTAAACGCACTTCCGGTTATCCGATTTTTTACAAACT
>JAAEAF010007932.1:0-14044 GCA_011037195.1 Triatoma infestans
AAAAATCGCAGAAAGTTCAAACTTGATATTCCGTTTGGATATCACTATGGGATCTGACAGTAGGTCAGTGGTCAAAATTCCTCAACCAGAAGTACCACTTTACTGAATTTTTTTTCTCACTTTTTTTGCAATTATCTCCAAAATGGCTCCAACGATTTTCTTTAAACTTGTTATATCAACTACACATACAAAGATGTACAATTTTTATTTGAATCATTTCTCCGAGAAAATTCATTTAAGGGCACTTTAGGGCGGGTTGTGGGTGGGTGAGTTGACCTCTAAAGTACTATTTCAGTTTATTAAACAATTTTATCAGCTAAATAATATTAATTAGAATTAAATATGTTGTTGAAATTTCGAGTTTGAAGAAAATTAGAAAATCGGAAGTACGTTTTTACTGAAACGTATTTTTCAGTTTTCCGGTATTTTTTTTTTTTTACTTTCTTGCAATTTTCTCAAAAATGGCTCCGACGATTTTCTTCAAATTTGTTATATTAACTGCACATGCAAAGATCTACAACTTTTATTTAAAACATTTCTCTGAAAAAATTCATTTTGGGGTACTTGTGGGGGAGGGGTGGGCTTATGTTTTTCCCTAAAGTGGTATCATAGTTCATTATACAATTCTGCCATCCAAACAAAATTAATTAGAAATAAATAGATGACCAATATTCCAAGTTTAAGAAAATTAGTACTTAAACCGGAAGTGCGCTTTTACTGAACATGTTATTCAATTTTCGACGAACTCCAAGGAATTTCATCAAATTCGATACACAAACTATAAAATTTGACAGTTAGTTACTATTTTGAAAACTGGAGTAAGGGAAAGTTGTGTGAGTGTTTCACACCAGATTTTTTTTTTTTTTTATGGTGAGGTTCTGGTGGAACAGCAGCTTTTTTAGCTTTCCTCCAAAGATTCATTTCAGTATAATGTATGGTTGGTTTTAACCACCTAAAAATTATTGCTAGAATTCCAAGTTTAAAGAAAATCCGTTAACCCCACTTCATTACTTTACAGAATGGGAGGCGAGGACTTCTGAGGTTTTTCTGTAATTTTCTCGGAAACGGCCACAATGATTTCCATTGAACTTGTAATACTAACTGCACCAGATATAATTTTATCACTTTTAATTGTAACATTTTTTCCGGAGTGTTTTCTGGAATTTGTGGCATTAGATTTTTAAATAATATTTTAGTTTGTGTAATGTTTTGATGCTCACTTCTGGATTATAGCGTAAAAAAGTTCTGTTACTATCCGCTACGAGTACTATTCAGCATGTACCCCCACCACCACAATATTTATGTTGGAACAACTGAATAATTGTAAAGTTTAATCGAGTATTTGTCCATTTTATAATTACATTAACAGCAGAAAGAGAAAGTAGTGTGTTCTTGCGATAGTTAAACAAAATAAATATTTCATAATGAAATATTTTAAAATAATAAATTTCATTGATAAATCACATTGTTTGGGCGTGTGGGGGAGGAGTTATTTTTATATAAAATTTCGTGGAGATAAAGTTTACAAGTTGTTTCTTTGAATTAGTTTGTGAAATCTGTACACGTAATATAAGGGCTAATTTACTTTGCTTATTTTGTGTTCTTTTTAGAATTGTTCCTGTTTTAAAATAATCAAAATCTACATAACATTGTGCTCAGTTAGGGAAGTCACGTTGAAATTCTTAACTAACCGCTCAGCGCCCCCATATGTTGTTGTTAGATAGCTAAACCTCTAACATATGATTAAGGGTTTGCACGCATTACCTACCTTTTCTTAAACGCTCTCTACCAAATACACGCCTTTTTGGTTAATAAAATGACAAGCGCGGTTAGGGGGTTGGCAGAGAGAAAGAGAAAGTAGAATGAAAACATGGGCTGGCCTGCCAACTTTAGTACATTGCTAAACCTCCAGCTAATCAGACGTGCGCCAACACGTGCAGAATGTTGTTTGATGAAAAGGTAAATTGGTAGACTAGGTGGGAGTAGCAATGGTGAAACTCCACAGGAATACTAATAGACATAAGGGGTCATTCTACTACAGACTGCATACCACAATCTAGACCATACTCTCCTCTTATATGCCAGACTTGTTTAATATTAGTATTGTAAATCTTAAATTATTAAACTTAAATTATTGCAATACGCTAATCAAATAACATATTTGAATTTTTCATACCATGGTAAGATGTCCGCACGTGAGTATTTTAAAAAGCTAATTTGAAAAACTGATACATTTATGTATATCCTCGATTGGTTCCTCGATTTTGCAAGTCTTCAGTCTTGGAATTTTTCCAAAATATTCAGCAATATTTCCAACATAATAGGAGTGGAACGTTCAATATATTGAAGTGGCACTTATAAGGAAAGGAACTTATGTTTCAGTTGAGAAATTCCTAAAATCAATCCCCAGCCCCCATCAAATTTTATAAATAAAAGAGCTGTTCAATTACTATGCAAAATAGTGATGGGCAAAACGACTCCGCCATCGGATTCGTTAGATTTGAATCGGTTCCAGGATCGGAACCGACTCTATAAACTCGTTCCACGGTTCCTTTTCCTTCAGGGTTTTAATTAAATTTTTTATATGTAATTAACTTCATCAGTTAGTAAAAAATTGCATTATAGGATAACGCAAAGGTTTCGTTCGGAACCGTCAATCGAAAGTGGAAATAACGGGTTCTAAATTTGTCTGTACATAATTTTTGTGGATCCCTACAAGTAAACACCTGGGAATGCCAAACGAAAATATATAAGCGGGGCCTTTTCCATGAAACTGGGTTCGCAAATACAGTTTGAGAGAATAAATACATAAGGTGTAATTAAAAATGTCCTTTAAGGACGGAAACTCCAGCGGGCATAGTCTCACTTAGGGACTACCCGAGCTTCTCCTAAGTATGGAATTATAATGGTAATTCCTAATGGTAGTGTGTAGTAAAAAAAGCTGGTCCCGGCTCTCATGTTAGAAACAGATTTTGTATGTTAAAAGAAAAATAATCTATTAAATATTAAAATATTTATATAATTAATTATACCAAAAAGTAATCATGCACTTGTGCATTCAATTTAAAATTTAATCATTTATTGATTGAATTAATTTTTTAATCTAATTTAATCAATTCAATTTTGAATTGTTTAATTTTTAGTTGTGGAAAACTGATCTGTTGATTAAAAATTTAATTTTTAGTTACAACTAAACCAAATTTTACTATTGAATTAATAAGTAAAGTTTGGGCGATTAAATTTTTAATTTTAGTTATGACCAATGATAGTTTTTTAAATTTGATTTCTTATTTGATCGTTTGTAACTTAACACTGGCTCCAGCTCGGACTCTGACCAGTAACTGAAATCTGAAAACTGATTAATATTTTTAGTCTCCTCCACCTTCCATACCCACTTCTCATGCCCTTTAGAAATATTTTTTCATGAAATGAAACTTCATGTATCTCATTCATTTGTTATATATTTTTTTAGAGTGATTGTAACTTTTTTTTATTATTTTTCTGATTAACATTTCAAATAAACCTTGTAGAATATTTAAAAAATAAAATATATAAACGTAGAGAGCGATCTGGTGTTAGTAAAGTGAAGATGGATTCATTACAGGCACCATTGCCTTTGGAACGAGTTCGTGGAGTCGGTTCCATTTCAAGCGTTTCTATTGGCTAGATTCAGTGATTTGATTTATTCGTTCACTCCGGAACCAAATAATCTGAATCAGCTCCGGTTTCGGGTCCAGTCGGTTCCAGGGATTCAACCAATGAGAGTGCCCAGATTGGAGTCAGATTCAGAAAGTCGTTCCAAGTTCACTGCTGCCTGTAACTGAATCCATCTTCCCTTTTCTAACACCAGATAGCTCTCTATATGTATATATTTAGAAAAAATATTATTAAGTTGAATATAATTTTTTGTCGAAATATAATTTATGCTTCTATGCAATGGAAATAATTCAGTATTAGTGTATACTGGTTATTCAATCTATGAAATATTGACCGTAAAAAATTATGCTAGGAATTCACTCCCAGCGCCCAACCATCTGTATTTTAAGCTCACCAGGATGGTTAGTATGGTTTGAGGTTACAAAATATTAAGTTAGAATCCTGTCACTGGTTCTTTCAACATGGACACAACTCAGTTTAATACTTAATTTTCGTGCTATACCTGCCTTAATTTAATTTTAAATAATAAAAATTTTATTTAATTTTGCTGGAATCAGTTTATTTAAAAATAGGGTTTGAATCAACTCGCTCCGCTACTGGATTCGTTCCAGTGAACCGACTCCGCTCGAACTGTCCCATCACTAATGCAAAGTTCGAACGATATAATTTGTAATGTCATATCAATATGATAACAAGAAGAAAGGAATAATTTATATGTCATATCAATATGATAACAAGAAGAAAGGATGATTTATAACTAGTGGCTCCAGCCAGCCGCTATCTTTAGGAAAGAGCCGCGCCAAACAAAAGATGTATTGGAATCAGTTATCGGATCCCAGATTTATTAGAATCAGATGTCTTGAAGAGGGATTTGATGTGAAGAATAGGCGGAAGTTAGTTTAGAGATTTTAGAGAGTTATTACTTGAAATACGAACCACTGAATTTACAAAAATAGACTATATTTTAACAATTATTTAAATGTTTGAAATAGGTAACTACAATTAATATAAAATGATTGAAATAGATAAATAATTTAAAGTGATTTAAAGAGATAAAACTACAAAGAATTTAAAGTGATTTAAATAGATAAAACTAAGATGCACAACTATAAATGATTGATTAAATGATAATAATTATTGTTTAAACCTTGTATAGGGACGCACTCGCGTAACTGATATGATACTGCTGCTATAATACTCTGATGATGTACTGCTCGAAACTGATGATATACTGATCCCCTCCTCCAGTGGAGCGAAGTATTACTCACACATTGACAGGTGTGTAAGTAATAGTCACACTAAGACATCTCTCGCAGTGTGTCGACCTTGGTCAGGTCGGTGACCAGTGTGATTTAGGTCAGTGGCCAGATTGGCGACAGATGGTCGCCCGTCGGTGATTATCAAAGACTGGTGGCCTTGAGTGTTTGTTGGCCCTTGTATGAAAGGAATATCGGCCAGGTGGCTTCTGTACACTGGTCGCATAATGACCCCTGTTTGTAAGGGTTTTAGCGGTGCTTCTCTTTGACCGTGTGTATTGACCCTTGTTTGAAAAGGTTTTTGTTTGGCGCGGCTCTTGACCTGAAGGTAGTGGCTGGCTGGAGCCACTAGTTATAAATTATCCTTTCTTCTTGTTATCATATTGATATGACATTACACATTAGAGAATTTTTTTAACTCCTGGTAATTTTCTGAAATACAGAAGAAACACACATTACCCTCGAGGGAGAGAAAGTGAGTGTGTAAGTGTGGAAAATAGACAGTGGGAGAGAGAGAGACACCATTAACAAAAAAATAAATATATTTCTTAGTCATGTACCGCGAAATATTTTCTTCTGATGAAAATCCATATCTAAACTTTGACATGTTAGCATTTTTCTATCAACAAATCCAAATTACCAAACAACTCTTATGAATGTCTCTTGGGCAATCCAAGCCCCTAAAGGATGATCTCCTAAAATTCAAACTCCTTCAATAGTGGCTACTATAAATTAGGAGATACCAAATAAATCAATATCAATCCTATTTGAAACTTTAATCAACATTTCATCTTCCCCAACTCTTTTGGATTTTTCTACATGGAAGAATGTTACTACAGCCAATTTTCGAAAGTAAACAGGAAACTTTTCTAGAAAATAGGTCAACTGGAAATTACCACTGTACTCAATTGGTTTCTCTATACTACTAAAAAGTAGCAGCTGAATAGCAGACCCAGTTCAGCATGAAAGGAAAAGATGTACCTGTTAGTTTGGTTTAGTGTCTTTATTAAAAAAAGTAAATAAATAAATAATATCAGCCTTTCAAAGGATTTATCTAAGCCCCAAGAACGCTTTTTTAGGCGGTAACCTTTCCATTTGTTGTGGAATTATTTAATCCCAGCTTTGAATTGTTTACAGTTCCATTGATACCTAGTCATTCTAAAAATATTATGAAGCTTTACAATTTTACAAAAACAGTTTGATTGAACACTTAAAAAAAAATCAGTAAGAAATTTTCGAAAATTTACTTCTAGGTGGAGCTAAACATTTAATTGTGTACAGATTTGTATATTTTGTAAGTATAGGAAGGATAAATTAATTCACTTTTGTTGTGGACTGTCCACAACTTGCTCCATACAAAAACCAGTTTTTATAACAATATTTTAGAGATGGCTTATCTGAATTAGATAAAATAGAAAGTTTATTAATTAATTGATCTAAATGTCAAAAACATTAATAACAACTATTAATTCGTAACAAAAAATTAAAAATAAGAATTTTTTATTTTTTAATGAATTGATGTTCATAGAAGTATTTCTTATTATTTTTTAATTATTGTCACTTATTGTTACCTAATACATATTAGGCATAATTTTATTAATTAATTAACTCATAGAGAATTGTAGGTTTGTAAGGATAAAAGAATAAAATTGAATTACCATTTTACTAAAAAATTTTCTATTATAGTCATAAAAAAACTGATAAGAAACACTCTCGACTTTCACTTACTGCCAGTTTTACAAATATAATTGGCTCATTTTCTTTAACTTGCAATATTTACTAAACATTTAGGTATTTGGTGTTTTATTACATCATAACTGGGTAATGGGTAAACTCCCAGAACATCTCTGAAATCAATTTTTCTGATAGGTCAAATTTAATTGATAGTCAAATTTTGTTTGATAGGTGCCCTAAATAACTACTTAATCTGTGAAATATCGCTTTCACAATATACAGGTATGTGAATTATAAAAAATTAGAAAAATGTTACAAATAAAAGTTATAGGATTATATCTCTGCAGTTAGAATTCAAAATTTCGGAGAAAATCGATGGAGCAGTTTACGAGAAAATTCCAAAAACTTATTTTGTAATGTTCCGGTTATAGTGGGGTTTTTGTAGAGTTGGACAGAGAAATATATAAATTAAAAAAATACAATGACATATTAACTAATAAAGAGAGTACTGCAATGACTTTACAAAACTGACATAAGAAAAGTGGTATCGTGAGTAGAAATGACAGACTGTACTGGCAGATTGTTGGGTGGGAATGGTGATGTTTTCTTGGTGATCGTGTGTGTACACTTCACATAGACTTCCGTTAGCCCTTATCATATTCTAGTTGAGAAGTTCCCCTACCCAAATGAAGAATATAAATACATTTAATCAATAATTTGTCAATATTCCCGCTAATCTAATCTAGAAACTCGGGGCCTCCAAAAGGAGGTTCAGCACTTACATCTCAGCTGGGCCCATTGTGCACCCCGTAAAGACGCGTTACCATCAGCCTGCATCATTACAAAACGCCAAGGTTGAGGCTAGTTAAAACGTCTGGTCCCGCTTTCGGCACCAGAATGTGGGTGATTCCAAATTTCAGGAATCGTCTGCGAGCGTAGCGCACGCATTCTCCAAGAAGGTGAAACGGTGTCTCATCCTTTTGTCCACATTTCCTGCAATGTGGGTCCGCAGAGAGACCCATATTATGCAGATGTTTCTTTAAAAGGCAATGCCCTATAACTAGCGCAGTAATTCTCCTTAGCTCACTTTTGTTCTGCCGAGGAGTTAGTTTATGCGAGTCTTTGAGGGGCCCTCCAGGAAAATCTTAATGCACCTCAACCCCGCAATATTTTTCCAATATAATGTATGTTTGCTTGTTAGCCATTTTTCAATGTCCCCACAGGCAGTTCTGTACGAGATGGCGCAGAAAGGATCCGGATCAATAGGCGTTCTTGAGGCGCCTTCCTTCGCCAGTCTGTCGGCCTCTTCATTACCTTGAATGCCTTTGTGACACGGCACCCAACCCTGCCGAAGGCTATTATGGTACAGGGATTCTAACTGTTCGCGGCATTCCTAACAATCCTCGACCTGTGCAGTTCCCCTCTAAAGCCTTTAGTGCGCCTGGCTATCAGAAAAAATCGCAATTCTTCTGCTCGTTACACCCTTATCCCTAAAATATTTAGCCCAACTTAAAATGGCGAAGATTTCAGCCTGAAAGACTGTTGGCGTACTACCAAGAGACATGGCAATGCCGCATATTCCCGCTATACGGGAAATGTTTTCCTTGAAGAACAGAAAGCAGAAACTATAGCTAAAATTATTTTCAGTCAAATTTTGTTTGATAGGTACCCTAAATATCTACTTAATCTGTGAAATATCGCTTTCACAATATACAGATATGTGAATTATAAAAAATTAGAAAAATATGCACGACGGCCTACCATCTCGCATCAAATGGACGTTTGGAAAGAAAATGTAGGGATATCGCCAATAACTTATCCCATTGCATACAAACTTGCTAAAAAAGCATAAATATTTTGTCATTAATGATACTATTTGATATGGTTAAAAGATATGTATTAATTTAAAAAAGGAGACAAAGCGGGTAGAATAAATTGAGCAACAAATATTCATACATATTGAAGATTCACTTTTGTTGAACAATAGCTTGGAGCTGGCTTGTCATCGAATTTACCGGAGATATGTGAATCTTATTCCATTCTGTTTTTGTAGTGCTAGCTTCAAATCAGATTTATTCGATATTTTGTGTAAACTAATTTTGTTTTTTCAAGTGACTCCAAAAATTTTCAGTCGAATTAATTAATATCCAGTGATTGGGCGTGGTGTTTGCAGATATTTCGCCACAAACGAGTATTCAAAGCCTTATGTTTGGTGTCGTTGTCCTGTATGTAATATAAAATTATTTTTTATTCCATTAACTTTAATTATATTAAATTTTCCACAGATTGGGTTGAATTTCTCATTTAATCTGTCAACATACGTACGTTCTGTATCCAAAATACCATCAATAAAGTATAAATTTCCTACCACTGCAGTAATCATTCAAATCGCAGACGACCCTTCTGTGTTTAAAGGTTGCAATAAATTTTCCTTGTTAAATTCGCTGTTCATTTTTCTCCATATTTTCCTTTGCCACCACATCCAAATAAATTTAACTTGCTCGTACGTAACAGCAACTATCCTAAAATTCTTGAGGCTCATTTTTATATTTTCAAGCGAGCGTGTACTTGCTTTTTATTTTTCTCGCTAACAGTGTCTATTCTGGGTATTCACCCATAGTAAAATGCGTAAAAGATTTCACAAAATACTAACAAGTCACTTTTTACCATATTCTAGACTGGGTTTACAGCTAATGTCGGCGAGATAGAAGCCTATGTTTCAAACTGTCAGTTGCACACTATAACGGTCAATGATTACTTTTGTCGGCTGGTGGCGGAACATTACTTTATTAATTTCGCACAGCGAATTAAACTGATTATGTCATGATTATGACTAGTTTTCTCATAGCCTCAGATACTTGCGCTTTGATCGGCGAATTATTGCAAGTAACTAACTAGAACTATGGAATATCATTCAGAAAATAACAAAAGTTGTTTGTGAAGCATAGAAAGATCATAGTCAACATTTTCTCAAATATAACCATAGAATCAATGATCATAATTGTTGTGTGCAAATACTTTTTACATCTTGTTTATGAACAATATTTTTCTTTAGGATAATCAGACATTACAAATATGTACTTATACAAGTAAATAGAAGCCATTAAATGCGTTAAACAATGAAGTCATTTATATTGATTTCTTTGAAGTAATTAATTTAATAACATTAATTTTCCTCAGTTTTAGGAGTATGCTATATTACTTTTTCTGTACATACAGACCCTTCGCTAAATATATTTCTTTTCTCCCAGGAGCCTCAAAACATGTACTTTCGATGAAAAAATGACACAGTACTATCTCTTACAGTTTAAAGTAAAATAAGAAAACTTTTTGTACTTAAATTTTTATATAAATATGTTGTACCATAACTGTTTATAATAACCTGGCTCTATGGGGTAATGTTTATCTATTTATTTTTATAAAGTGAATTTCATAATATTCTTATTAAGTCCAAAGGTAGGCAAGTTAGCAGTTAGATTTATGTATGTACAGTATGCGGAAAATTAGGTTGTAGTTGTTTTAAAAGAAAACAACTACCTTTTAGAAACTTTGCTCTAGAGAAGAGCACATTTTCAAGACCTTAGGATAATAGAATCATTAAAACTTTCTGCCGAGATAACTGGCATTTCATTAACATTATCCGGTGGAGCGCACTTAAATGCCCTCCTGCCACCTGCTATTGTTTATTTCCATTAATCACGTGGACTTTATTTTTTAAAGGTGAGCATATTAGTACCGGCTGGAATTTCTCTTATTTTTCTAAAAAATTTTATTAACTTATATTTCATTCTAATGGACTGTGTGTAATATCTTATTCTTCAATTTCTTTAAAGCTGTTAAATTTAATGATCATGAATTTTTAACTTTTTTTTCAACTGTTATTACCTATTTAAGAGGAAATAAAGCAGTTGATATTCTCTTTGAATATAGGGAAGTAATTGCACCAATGATTCTGGGTAAAAATCGGTTAAATGGTCCTTTCATATACTGAACGTTATTAATTATAGCTTCATGATTTTCTTTATTTGAAATATCTGCACCCTACACCATCTGTTTGTGAACTTTACACAAGAGACGACAGTGTGGACCGAAGTAGACTCTGGATGGGACTTCGAACCTTAGGAAAAACGAAGAAATTAATTAGACCCTCCAGAATGACTCTAGAAAGCACCAGATGCCGTGTAAAGGTTCAGGGAAAACTGTCCGAGGAGTTTGAGGTAAACGCAGGCCTTAGGCAGGGGAATCCTCTTTCACCCATTCTATTTAATATGGCTCTAGAATCAGCAATAAGAGCCATTCGCATAAACCCAGATGAGACCATTTACAATAGTCTCACTCAGCACATGGATTAAGCCAATGATGTGGTTATAATGGCGTTCAATATGAATGCCTTAGCTGGAGCTTTTCAGGAGTTTGAGGAAGCGGTAAAAAAAGCTTGGATTACAAATAAATTCGGATAAGACAATGTACATGAAAACCGCAAGAAACCCGGGCATGGAAGAAGATTTCATCTGGTTGAGGAACTATAAATTTGCGATGGTAAAAAGCTTCACATATTTAGGAGTGGTTATTATCGAGCAGAATGACGTTAGATCTGACATTAATGCGAGAATCGCAGCAGGCAATAGATGCTATTTCGCGATTCACAATATGATGCGCTTTAAAACGTTAATCTACACGGGCAAAGCTACTGTTATAAGACGGTGATAATAGCAGAAGATACTTATGCAAGTGGGGTATTGACCAGGGAAGACGAGCGGGTTCTGATTGACTGGGAGAGGCAGATCCTCGGAAAGATTTACGGGCCAGTGAAGGAGCGAAATTGGTGAAGGATTAGGACGAATCTAGAGTTGAAAGATCTATACCAGGAACCGGACCTCGTAGCCTTCATTAAGCAAGGACGCCTGGGTCATGTGGAGCGGATAGAGCCAGAACGCTTGCCCAGAAGGATGCTTTATGGCACTCCCGGGGTCGACATCATCGAAGGAGACCTCGTATGAGGTGGCACGATGAGATGGCGTTTGAAAGCCCTTGATCGAGAGGAATGGAGGAAGCTAGTTGAGGAGGCCCATGACCTTTCAGGACTGTAGCGTTCAGAAAGAAAGAAGAAAGAAATATCTGCTTTGACTGGAAATTGTGCGTTCGTTTTTAGATTTTGCGAATTTGAGTATCCTTAATGATATTTGACTTCGACCGAAGGTAGTCGATCAGAAGTAATAGATGCCAGAAATCAACATTTTCTTCAAATTTACTGCATATAATTTACTGTTTTTATTGAAGCAGGTCGTATGTAAATTCCGCTAATATGCTATCATTGGATAGAATTTCTACAAAATCGGACATCCAGAAATACAACTTTGGAGACCATTTTTTCTATATTTTGCCGTTTGCTCGAATAATCGCTTCAACGAGTTTCTTTGAACTTTGCTTATTAATAACATACAAAACGACTTTCTCTTTTATTTCGAGTATTTATCTCCAAGAAATTGATTTTTGAAGCATTCCGGGGGGGAGGGATATTAATTTTTTTTCTAATGTATCCTCATAGTATGAATAGGTTGGTTTACCTATATAATATTAAGGAATAATCAGTGTTTTGCGTTTTGCAGATTTCCAAGTTAGAGGAAAATTGGTTATCCAGATGTGCGACTTTATAGATGAAATTTCAATTGGAACATTTTCAATTTCTTACTTTCTCTGACTCCCAATTAAAAGGAAATGTTGGGATCATATGAAATTTTCGAAATTGAGTTTTTTTACCGGAAATATGTGTTCTGAGGTCCTCTGAGTCGGTAGTTTTTTTTAGAAATTAGACTATATGCGTGTGTGTGTTGTTTGTGCATGTATGTATGTATGTGATATGTTTTCAGCATGACTCAAAAACGGAAAAATCACAGAAAGTTGATACACAATTTTACCAGAAGAATGTACCATTTTAGATAATAGATTTTTTCCGATTTTTTTTTTTTTGCGATTCCTTCAAAAACGGCTCCAACGATTTTCTTTAAACTTGGTACATCAACTAATATTTATAATCATATAAAGCGCTACAACTATTATTTCAATGATTTTCCCAGTAAAACGTATTTAAGGGGTGTTCTGGGAGATGGGTGACGTTAGGCTTTTTTCTAAAGTGCCACTTCATTATACGATTCCATTATCTAGATAATATTAATAGGAATTTAATGTTTGGCCAAAATTCCGTGTTTGTAGAAAATCAGTTTACCAGAAATACGACTTCTATATTACATTTCGTAAGCACTTATAATAGGTTTGAGAAGGAGAGAAGTTGGGTTAGATACGTAAATAAACTAGAAGTAAAACTGAACACCGCATAATAGAAAAGTAGCACAAACTGCCTGGACTTTACACTAAAATATATAAAATGGTAGTGAGAGGTAAAGAGAAAGTTTGATGACGCGTTGTGACTGCTGTACGAACTCTGCTGCTTGACCGTCGGTAGACTCCCTCCTATGGCTGACACAGCTGTATTTAATCAGTTTCTCCCATTCTAGTCTGGCCTAAACTAGAGAGAGATAGAGGGGTAGCACCGTGTCTCTTTCTCTCTCTCTGCTTTGGATCCCTCTCTTCGGACCCTATTACACACGTATATCTATTTTCAGTTATATTTGTGACAAGGCAATACTCGTATAAATAAATCAAACAGTAAGAGAATACCGTGTGCGTATTTCATATCATTTTTTATTTTTTTTTTAATTTTGGGACAGCTCCAATTTCTTTGAACGAATTCTAACTGCACATATAAACTGATATCTCATAAGAAATATAGATAAGAGAATAAATATTTTGACTCTAATTATTATGTTATGGACGTGGTATGGAGAAAGGTATGAAACGTTTGAGAAACACTTGGCATTAATTCGAAATTCAACATAAAACATTGTTTTATGATTAAGAGATTTGCCCATTTATTATTATTTATTTACTTTTTTTTAAAGCGGCCATAATTGGGAGAGTAATATTTGTTAAAATTGCATAAAATATTGTATTAAAAAAATTATTCTAATTACGTTCTCTGATCAAATATATTGTGTGAAGAAGAAAAATATTTCGTCTTACTAGGAGTAAGAGAAAGTAAAAAGATTCTGTAATTTTGGACTACGATCGTTCGGTTACTTATATATGAGTATAAGTATAGTGAAGCTTGAATTCTGTAACATACTCGTATATTTCAAAGGAAGTAATATGGGTCAGGTTGGCTGCCGGTATATTGATGGTGGTAGATTGTATGTGTGTTACATGTTACAAGGTTTCATTGTTCATGTAGGAAATTTAATGAAATTGTAATCACTGTGACAGGTGGTGCTGGCAAGCCTTGTAGTTGTGCCACTTGTTTCCTTGTGCTCTAAGCCCCTCCAACCTTCTATTCGCCTCGTGCCCTCCAATATACTAAATTTTATATAAGTGTTCCTTATGATAACCACTTTCTGCTTTTT
>JAAEAF010007933.1:0-58964 GCA_011037195.1 Triatoma infestans
CATTAGTACAATCTTTTTACTTTCTCTTATATAAGAGAAAATATTATAATCGTATCAAATTTTAGCGATACTAAGTTTATATAAAAAAAATTCTGGTGTGAAACGCTCAACTACTTTCTCTTACATAAGAGAGAAAGTTCTCCTGGTCTCAAAATTATAATTGACAAATATTTTATAGTAGTTTGTGTACCAAATTAACAAAATTCATCGAAAACTGTTGCTAATTTTCTTAAAACTTGGAATTTTGGCCATCTATTTATTTCTAATTAATTTTGTTTGGATGATAGAATTGTAATAATCAACTAGAATTGTATAATCAGCTGTAACCCCAACCATCCCCTAAAAGTGATTTTAAATGAATTTTCTCAGAGAAATGTTT
Source organism: Triatoma infestans (assembly GCA_011037195.1). Lineage (NCBI taxonomy): Eukaryota > Metazoa > Arthropoda > Insecta > Hemiptera > Reduviidae > Triatoma > Triatoma infestans. Next base: position 380 of record JAAEAF010007933.1, read on the forward strand.
TAGATAAAAGATGTAGATCTTTGTATCTTTGTTTTACATAAGAAGTTTCAAGAAAATCGTCGAAGACATTTTAGAGAAAATCGCGAAAAAGTGAAAAAAAAAAAATCATTTAGTAACGTGCTAAAGTAAACACTCACTTCCGGTTATCCGATATTTTTTTCAAACTCGGAATTTCACAACAACATATTTAATTCTAATTAACATTATTTAGATGACAGAATTGTCTACTAAACTGAAATAGCATTTTTTTAGGTGAAAACCTATAAACCCACCCCTTCCCCCAGAAGTGCCATTAAATGAATTTTCCCGGAGAAATGTTTTAAATAAAAGTTGTAGCACTTTGTATATGTAGTTGATATACCACGTTTAATGAAAATCGTCAGAGCTATTTTTGAGAAAATCGCAAAAAACGTAAAAAAACGAACTAGTAAAGTGGTACTTCCGGTTGAGGAATTTTGTCACATAACGCACCGTCAGATCCCATGGTGATACCTAAACGGAATATCAAGTTTCAACTTTATACGGTTTTTCGTTTTTGAGCTATGCTGTTCACATACATAAATACATACACACACAGAGACCATTTGCTAAAAACAACTTTTCTGGACTCAGGGGACCTCAAAAGAGATATTTCCGGTGAAAACTCGATATCGAAAATTTGACACGATTACAATACTTCCTCTTACTAGGAGTAAAAGAAAGTAAAAATAGAAATATTGAATAGTCCCCTTGGGATTTTTTTTAAAAAAGTGCATGAAGGTCAAACTTGAAATCCGTTTAGATACCACCACCACTTCCGACTTCAAGATTCTGTTCGCCTCCTTCCTAAGTTCTTCCAAGAGAAACTGGTCACTCACCCCACATAAAGGTTCAGGAGGTCCTAGAAGCGGGGATGTAGCACCTATTTTTGTCAGAGCGTCCGGCCATCTTGTTCCCTTCAACGCCAACATGCCCTGGCACGTGAGGTTGACTTTAGTCCTCCTGCCTAGGTCATTAAGTTTAATCTAAGCATTCCCAAACCATTTTAGTGCTGATGACAAAAGCGCTCAAATGGTTGTCTGGATATCGGAAAGAAAGTGATAGGTTTATATCTGTTCAGTGAGCATTCCATGTTTAAAGAAAATCGTTGCAGCCGTTTTGGGAAGAAATTTAAAAAAAACCTCGTCTTTAAAGTCGTACTTCCGGTTAACCGATTTTCTTCAAATTTGGAATTCTATCAATGTTTCTAATGTATATTAATACTTTTTTTTGTAGGTTTTACAACCATATATTGTACTCATATCGTATTTAAAGTACAGCAAAACGTTTCTGATGCCCTCATAACCTCAATAAAAAACAATTTTCCCAAGAAAATATATCAAAAAAAAAATGTGATACGTATTTATTTGTGCAGAAAGGATGCGGAAGTTTAATGAAAAATCTTTGGAGCTATTTTCGATAAAAATCATTAAAAAACTGCCAAAAAAAAAGGAACAAAGGAAGGAATAAAGACGCACTTCCTGTTGAAGTTAAATTTTGCTCGAAACCTTCGTGTCCGAGGCGATGATAGTACCTAAAGGGAATATCAAATTTCAGCTTCCCGTGATTTTTCGTTTTTGAGATTTTTTTTGTTAAACCCCGAAATACACACACACACACAGCATTCGCTACAAAATTATTTTTTTTCGAACTCAGAAGACTTCAAAACATGTATTCCAGTGAATAATGGGTTTTCATATAGATAAACGGAAATAAGTGAATCGGGAGGGGGGGCTCTAGAAAAACAGCGTAAACTATTTGGTAATAAAAAGTATAATTATTTTCTTTGTTCCCAGTAAGTACTTAAAATAATTACTTAAGAATTTACAGCAAACTAAGTAATAATAATATAGTTAATTGCAAAAGAATAAAATCTCAAAAAAAGGCGGCAAAAATTTAATGAAGAATAGAAACTGCTTATCCCATTGAATATAAGATTTTTAATTTAACTAGTGGTTAGTATAAAAAGAGGGGGGGGGATAGTAAAGTGATCTTACTGTAAAGTGAGTTTTTAGAGTATTAGGCACAAGAAGGATCTCCTTCCTTTCAAAGTAGAGTTGTTGGAAGTTGATGCTATAAGGGCAATAAAAGGTTATTGTTTGACGCGGCCGACAGTTACAACTCTGCTGGTAAGATAAAAAGAAGACCGGCATATTCTCTCTCTCCTACTAGCAAGGATGTCTCATTAAAGCTCACAGTTTGAGATTTACGGGCTAATCGTCCACTTTATGTACAACAACCAACCGTTTATTAGAGTTGCGCACTGCTTATAATGATGTGCTCAACCCACCATCGTATTTTTTTTTTTTATAACAATTAGAGTAGTTTATATATCAGTTGAAAAAAAAAAAATACATTATTGTTGAATAAAAGAAGGAATTTGGTTTTCTTTTTTTTTTAAAAAAAAATTTATTATGTTGGTCAAACTGGTAGGAATGGAAACAATGTAATGAGCTTATGAAGAATTCCGTCATGAAATCAAAACTAAATAAAAACATTGTATACAGTTGTATATATTAGAATTAACTTTGTTCATATTTGTTTACCTTGCAACGGACAAATTGGGATACAATACATTTCGCCTACCTAATTTCCTATCTCCTTTAAAAGAAATGGTAAGAAAATGAATAAATCTAAAAAAAAAAATAACTCTTTTGTTACTGGTTTTAAAAAGGCATTTAAAAACATAATCTAAAAAAACTTAAAACATGAAAATTAAACCTACAACAATTTTTGTTGAATATAAAAATTTGATGACAAGTTTTGTTGTTTATGTCTATTTTGATTTGTAATCAGAAGAGTCTGATTTTCGTATAGTTCTTTTACCGGAAATACAAGTTGCAGGTTCAAATTTCCATACAATTTTTTCCAAAAAACGGCTACATAATTGTATACTTTTTATTATATACGTTAGTAGATCTGTCACTTTTATTTGGATCATGTTTTCTGGGTAAGTTTATTGTATATACTCACATATTCATTGGGGTTCTGTAAATTTAAATAATAGACATAAAAGCCAGCTACAAGCTATTGACAATGAGATGTTTGAGAAAGTTTAAGAGGAAGACCAGACGAGACAGAATACGCAACAAGACAGTAAGGGCCAGAGTCTGGGAGTACGGCCCTCCAGCGGGAGGTCAAGAAGATAGAGGAGAATAGATAACGCTAGTAACTTGTTACACAGTTTAGGTAACACCATCACCCTCAGACATGAAGGTTTCGGTCTAAAACCATCAACCGGAAATGCGACGTGGGTAAATGTTTTTTTCTTCACTTATTCGTGACTTTGTTTGGAAAATTGTATTTGAAGCTTTTTCCAGGAAAATTAATTTTTTGTGAGATTTTGGGGGAAGCCGAGTGCTAGAATTCTTGAATTTAAAGAAAACGGTTAGCGAACTTACTTACTTAAATAGGTTTTTTTTTTTTTTTTTTTGTTTAATACGGTTTCTTTAATAATAATTTTTATGACATTTTGCTCTGCAAAGGGGCAAAAATGATTAATAAAAATCTATTACTTTTATTTGAAACATTTTTCTGACAAAAATTTACTTTAAGGGATCTGAGAAAAATCTGTGACATTATATTTTAAACGTTATGTATATACTTGTTCAATCTCATTGGGGCTCTCTCTTCTGGATTATATTGTAATAACTTCAATTATTACCTGCCTTTGGTAGATACATGTACTCTGTAATGTTACGGTTTGATGATGTGTATTTGTAGTAGCAGAATAATTAAGAACACACTGGTAGATTAAATTAAATATATTCTCTAAGAGAAATTAAGTACTTTGAAAATCACAATAAAATCTTATAATAAATTCTTATAACTTGATACTGGTATAGGATACTGGTCTGATGCTTTCAACCTTGATTTATAGCACAAGTCTGTCCTTAAAATATCTTTTCTCTTTGTTTCTTCAATTCCTCCCCTGTGAGGAGAAGGGATAGTACAATGCCATAATTGTTCTTGAACCGTACCAGTAACTGGACTTGTATACCTGGCTAGCCCTTTTGCAAGGAAATGTCACATTTCTGATTTTTTTTTATAATTTAATATTATTTCAAGTTTCTTTTGCATCCATCACACTCTCATCTCTTCTAGATCTAAGTTAAAAGTATCCAATTTCTAAATAAGTTTGTTAATTTTAGAATTGTATTAACTTGCAAGCAATAAGAGAATTTATTACTTTTTTTGATTTTACAGAGTTTACTTTATTTTAGCACATTTCGGTAGGGATTGGATTAACACAGCATCTATCTACCTAAGTGAAATAAAAATACAATCGTAATCCAATAAGAATAATAAAACCATTGAAATACATAGTACCAATTAAAATATTTTGTCTTTATCGTTTTCAAAAATCTTTTTTTTTTTTAAGCTATTTACATTCGTTTCAATTTATGGAGACTAATATTATAAATTGAACCTACATTGAAAAACTAGAAAATCTAACTTAATATAAATAGTTTAAACTGAATCATTTTAACGGTAGCTATCAAATTTCTATGCAAAACATTGCCACCAATAAATTATATCTTATCTTTTAAAAGCCACTGCTGTTTGTATACTTTTATTAGCATTATATTATTGGCAGATTTAAGTATTTACTTGTTTTTTTTTTTTTTAATACTGGATAGAAATATTCAATCAGACTGCCAATCTGTGTCATATTATTTATATGTTTAATAAAATATAAGAACGTACCCTTGTTTTTAAAAAATAAAATAAAATAAAAAAATAAAAAACAGATTTATAGTTAGTGTAAAACTAGAAAAAATTACAGGATAAGCAATATAAATATGTGAATATATTTATTTATTTATATATATTATAATGATATGATTTAAAGTATTATTTAAATAAATAAATAAATAATCTATCATTTTTATGCAAAATATTTTCATTCGACCACTTGAAATAAGTTTTTCTATTTCTATAAAGAACTCTAGAAAAAAAAAAAAAGTGACACTTGAGAAATTGGTAGTCCTAAGGAATATCTTTAATCTTCACAATCATCTTGCAGTATTCTTTCGCTTTCGGATTTGCATAGCCGTATATAATAAACTTTCTGTAGTGTAAAATAGACGATACTATATACATTTTTTTTAACGGTTTCTTTAACATCCTTTCTGCCATTCAACCATGTCCAACTTCCTTGAAATCCATCACAATGTAATGGTATTTGCAATATATGGTAATGTGTAAAATTTGTGAAATATGTTGTATTTAATTTACTTTTTTTCTTTTCTTTTCTTTTTGTTTCTGCTATGTGTCAGCATCTGAGTGTATGTGTGTGCTTACAAAGCAATGAAAAAAAAAAAAACCATAAATCGCAACGAACTCAAACTAGAGTATTAATTCTACTTAGGTACCATCATTGCAACGGGCAGAAAAGCCATCGCCGGAAATAAGGTTTACTATATTCATTTTTTATTTTTTTTTGTTTTTTAACTTTCTCTTGGTACTGGAATTAATGCGATCATGCCAAATTCTTGAAATTCAGATTTACTCGGAAATATAATATTTTTTAAGATCCGAAAAAATGTTTTTAGCCACTGGTTTGTATGTGTTTTTACAGAATATATCGCATGAGCCCATAGTTGGTATTCCGTTTAGATACTACCACCACATCTGCAAAGAAGATTCTGATTATACTTCATCAACCGGAAATACGACTTTAATGAATAGTTTCTTTCAATATTTCGCGAATTTTTTGAATTTTCAACTTCAACGAGTTTCTTTAAACTGTATGTATACCTATTTGAACAAATAAATCTCCACCACTTTTATTTGAAAATTGATTTACTGGGAAAATTGTCTTTTTGAAGAGGAGTTAAATTTTCCTATGTAGTGGAAGAAGCAATTGGGAAAAATTGAAATAATTTTTGGAAAAAATATTTTAGTGAATTTTAATTTAAAATAATGTGCAATGAAATGAATTGTTAGGGATTGATTATCCAGGTAAATGACACCGTTGCAAGAGAGGTCAGAGAACTTAGCCACTCTTGTCTTTTTACCCCTTCTAAAAATCATACATAAAGGGCAGAATTTTAACTAGGAAGATGGAGTATGCTTTCACGAGTCTATTTGAGACATTCAACCAGTATTCATAGAGACAGAACATCAGTGCAAGTTATAAGAGTTTTAATCATTTGAGTTTAAACTAATCTAGCTAAATAATTGATTCTGTATATTTATAAGTTAATTCAATATTAACAATAAATAATTTACCTTGTAAAGTAAGTAAAATTAATATAGAGTTAAAATTATTTATTCAAAACAGAGGTGACTTCTTCTTTATATCTTAATACTTCTCATTTCTTTTAAACATAAATACACTTACAAGCCCCTTTCAAATACCATTCGTGCTAAATATTATACTAGAAACAAACAAACAACTCAACCAATCACATTTCACCTATAAAATGCCATTTCAGTTTGATTAGAATATTCTATCTACTATTGTAATATTAATTATAAATATATCTGATACCAAAAAATTCCCGACTTTGAAGAAAATCGATTTCACCATGCTTCATTTAGAAAATTTGAAGACCATTAAATATTTGTATAAATATAATTACCACTAAATATAATTTGTAAAAATTATATGTTTGTCAATTTAATAAAGCAAATTGCAATAGAAGAAAGTCACATGGTTGTATTATTTTTTTCACACTAGATTTTTTTACATAAATATAAATTTAAATGAAATTGAGTGACTAGCTCTCCAGTTGTATATAATTTTAGCAATACTATACCCACTAGTGCGAACAGTAGGCGAATAGGAATAGCAAATACCCAATTGTACTATATTTCCCTGGATACTAGCTTTATGCTCCATATATCTTGTTAGAGATTAATTGTCCTGGCCGGCCCATATAACACAACAATTTACCACAACAACACCACAAATTCACCTTGTACCAATACAGGGCCCCCTAACGCACGCTTTTAACTGCTTCCCGCTAGAACAATACTAACCAATTTTACATTTGTTTATTACACTAATTTGAATATTGTTAAAAACTGATTTTTAAATTTTTTTATTTTGTTTTTATTAATAAATACGGAGAAATGTAGGTTATATAATGGACCAGCATAGAATATCGTAGGTATAATTAATTTTTAATAAAATCACTAACACTTCACACGACTTTGTCTCACTACAATTTACATAGTTGTAATTTACAAAATTTCTTTCAAACTAGTGAATTTGTTAAGAGTCCCCCCCCCCCCCAGAACCCCTATAAAATCAATTTCCTCGGAAAAAAATTACTGACAATAGTGAAGTCTCTGTAGTTATAATTAGTATACCAAGTTTAATGAACCCGACGGTGATCCATTAAGAAGAAAAATCACCGGAAAACTAAAGAAAGAAAGAAAATCTGATGTGAAACACTCACACAACTTTTTCTTATTGCAGTTTACAAAATTATAATTGACAAATTTTATATGCAGTATACGAAATTTAATGAAATTCGTGAAAAAAAAAAAAAACTTACTTCCGGTTTACTAATTTTCTTGAAACACGGAATTTATTTCTAATTAATTCTGTTTAGATGGTAGAATTGTATAATCAACTAAGGTAGCACTACAGAAGAAAATATAACCCTTCCCCTACCCCAAAGTCCCCCCCCCCCTTAAATGAGTGTAGTTGATATACTATCAAGTTTAAAGAAAATCTTTGGAGCTGGTTTATAAAAAATAGTAGAAAACACGAAAACTACTTTCGGCGCACCACTTAAAGCGTATTTCCGGTCATCCAATCTTCTTCAAACTCGGGTTATCAACAACAAATTTAATTCTAATTAATATTATTTAGATGATAGAATTCTGTAATAGAAACTGAAATAGCACATTAGGTTTGAAACCATAACTCCAGTCCTCCACCAAAAGTGCCTTTAAATGAATTTTCCCAGAGAAAGTTTCAAATAAAAGTAATAGCTCTTTGTATGTGTAGTTGACATATCAAGCTCAAAAGATAATCGTTGAAGCCATTTTTAAGAAAATAGCAAATAAATGAAAAAAAGTTCAGTAAAGTGGTACTTCGGATTGGGGAATTTTGACAGATAACCTACTGTCAGATCACATAATGATACCCAAACGGAATATCAAGTTTGAAGTTTCTACGATTTTCCGTTTTTGAGTTATGCTGTTCACATACAAACAGGTACAAAACATTTTTTTTTTATTCAGGGAACCTCAAAACGTCTAATTCCGGTAATAACTCTACATCAAAAATTTGACACAATTTCAATACTTCCTCTTACTATGGGAGTAAGATAAAGTAATATCTAAAAAAAACGATAAGTTGCAGGAAGCTCCAACTCTATATTTCGCTAAGGTACTACCACTATTGGATCTAAGATGAAGGCTACAATATGAAGCACTTTAGAGGATACCCTAACCCCTGCCCGCGAAGGGTATCTATTGCTGTTAATTGGGGAGCTGCGACCTCACGGATTACCAAAGCTCAGTACTCCATGCTCTTCGTCAGAACAGTACACAATACACTTAAACTAGATGAACTCTCCCTTTAACAGCCAAGGACAAACACAGTGCACAAACTAGTGTCTCCGTCCCTAGTTAATTCGGGTAAGCCAAGGAAGAAGGAAGGGATTAGCTCAGTGGTAGTGCGCTGGACCAGCAACGCGGAGGTCCCGGTTTCGAATCCAGTAAGCTGCGCTTAGATTTTTTCTTCTTAGGAGCCTCCACAGCTCACTGCCCGGTGATGGGCACGGTTGTGTATAGCTAGAGAACACTGCTCGGAGGCCAGCAGTGCACTGAGAAGGCTCCGGGTGGAAATAGATCTTTCAGGTCGCAGTGAAATAATCCCCTGTAAGAAAAAAAAAACTCAACCCCTCCCCACTCTCAAAAGTGCCCTAAATATATTTTCCTGGAGAAATGTTTCAAATAAATATCGTAGATCTTTGTGATCTTTGTATAATTAAGTTAAGCTAATAATAAGTTGATATAATGCCATGTTTAAAGAAAATCGTTGGAGCCAAAAACCATTCAGTAAAATGGTAATTCGGGTTTAGAAATTTTTACAGATAACATGCTGTCGGATCCCATGGTGATATAGCTAAAAGGAATAACAAGTCCGAACTGTCTGCGATTTTTGTTTTTTGAGGTATGCTGTTCACAAACATCCACACCTACAGAAACCATTTTCAAAAAAACACTTTTTTGTGGACTCAGGGGACCTTAAAATGGATATTTCCGGTGAAAAGGCGATATCGAAAATTCGACACGTTTGCAGTAAAGTAACCAAAATGCAGTAAAGTAAATACCAAGTTAAGGAATCTACCGACTCCAAACAGTCATCTAACGTTTCTTAGTATAATATAAGTTCCACATAAAATTAAATAAAGGTATAAATTATTTAAAGTCTATAAATAAGAAATCAGTATACTCGCACCCCTAGAAATGTTTTCTGGCATCCCTGAGAGGGCCCATACCCCTGTTTAAGAACCGTTGCTCTAATTGGTCTAATTCAATTGTACAGTTTCTCTCCTTTTTTACTATCCCTAACAATGCGACTGTGGGGCCGAGATGTCCTTTTGGACCGATCCTATTAAGAACTCTATGAATGTTTAGTTTTTCTACTCCTATCCTTTTTTTTCCAATTTCTTTATATTATGTCTTTGCATGTTCATATCTTCATTCACCAAAAAGTATATTGTGTTTATACAGTTTTTTTAAATTTCTAACCTAAAAAAACAAATCTACGAGGTCATCGTAATTATTATATATATGAAACCTTTGGCTGATGAACAAGTCGCTAATTCCTACATTTTCGACAATTATTAAAATATTATTTTTTTAATGAGTTCACTAAAAGAGTACTGATGAATGAATTAATATTCTTTTAATGAGCCCATAAAAGAAGCACAACATTAATAAACAATTCAAAGAAAACAAAATTGAATCTTCATCCGGGACCATAACTGATTGCATTCAACCTATCAAGGTTAAAACGTGAGAAAGATTAAACAAATAAAAAAAAAAGAAAAAAAAAGTAATTTAATTTCTAAGGCGGCATTCATCAATCAAAATGACTGACAAAATAGTAACGTAAAATAAAAAAAAAAAGGTTTTATATTTCTTTTTTTTTAAATTTCTAGATAATATGTAAGAGGCCTTATTTTGTGCTCTATTTCATGAAGCGAGATATTATTTGTTAAATTAGGCTTACAAATGTTACTTATTTTGTTGTATGAGTGTGCGAACATCTGTTAAGTCAATGATTAAGAAAAAAAATAAAAATTATTCAAAAAGACATTCCTAACTAAATAGCTGGTTCTCCCCTTACAAAGAAATTGGTCGGACTAATTTTCTCTTTTATACAGTTCCAATAAACAACCTAAAACCACAAAAGATATACCTACTTTTGTATTGTGCTTTATCTATTGAAATAAGAACATGGTCACACATGTATTCAAAAAATTGTAAATAAAAAAAAAAAAAAATTCTTGAACAGAGGAAACCTAAACCGGCCCCAAAAGATCCCACCACCCTTATAATCCTCACACACATGTCTCATATTTACTTAAAAAGCAAATTTTACGTCAGTGTATTATTCAAGTATTTTATGTTTGGTAGAGGGTATTTTTCCATTTCGGGAAACCTTTTTACAATGTGACCCTTTCTAAGGATTTTTACAACATTTCTTTTTCTTCAGATCTTTTACTAAGAATCTTATTACGTATAAAATATATATCATTTATTCTTTTGGTAAAACACTTTTTTTTACTGATAAAACGATTTCCATAATCTGGATTTGGGGAAATTTATACAGCTATCAATGCAATAAATATTTTTTCCAGTAAACACTATTCACAAAAAAAAATACGAAACACATCTTACTTCATTAATTTCGTACTATAGCTTACAAATCTTACTACAACATCACGTGAAAAATCTTGATACCCCGGAAAAATGAACTGTCACAAATTTAGAGAGAAATAATAGAAGACTAAATTAACCTAGAAACAATCAGATGATTTAAATCAAGCATCTAGTAACTTTCTTTAGCTTTACTTTGTTTATGTTTCAAAATGTGTGTTTCAAAGTTCTACTTACTATATACTAGTTACAGACAACACTGTCCATCACCGGACGGTGAGCTGTAGAGGCTCCTAGAAAGAAAAAAAAGTAAGGGTAGCTAGACTCAAACCCGGGTCCTCCGCGTGGGAGTCCAGTACGCTAACCAGTAGCTATTACTTTCCCTAACAAAATTATATTAGGGAAACATGCATAATTTTTCGCTCAAATTCTCAAAAATATCCCAATGAACTGGATAACAATTTGATATTTAAAAGGAAATAGAAATCGAACTGGTGGAATTGAATCGGTAAAGTTGGGAAGATCCAAAACATTGTTTGGCATATACGTTGTGCCAACACCATGAGCCCCTGATCTGCAAGACCCCTTGCAAGCCAAGTAAGTAACAACTTCATATTGCAAAACATTTAGATCTGCTTGAAACTGAGTCAGTGATTTGTTACAAACTATAGTTTCTTACATATTACAGTAGGCTTCATCAGGATAATGTTGTACCTGAGTGTTAAGTCAACAGTGGCAGGAAATGGGTAGGTAGCTGTAGAATAAGCAGGAGGGGTTCCTTTAATGCATGTGGTTGACTAGTGAATCCCCCCCCCCCCCATGGACGCAGCCAATCATATGCACAGAATGGAAAATAAAGCCTACCCATTAACTACAGCCATTTACATGGAAGATGGAGGAGTAAGTAAAGCTCTGCCCCTCTCTTTGTTCTTCTACAGCAGCCAATCCGTTTTTTTTTTTGCCAGTGTTGATTTATCCACCTATTAAACACTATCCTGAAGAAGCCTATTGCAATAAAGACAAAACAACGGTTAATAATAAACCACTGACAAGGTCTTAACTCAAAGAACTCAATGTATACATGGCATACATGGCTGCGAATGCCTACAAGATGGTACTTCATGTTGGCCAAATACTTTTTCAATTTACTTCAAACATTTAATTCAAGTAATATAACAAATCAAAGACTTTAGTACAGCAAAAAGTTAAAAAGAAACTTTCCATAAAAAAGGAATATTGTATACTTGTATTGTATGAGTGTAATTGGCAGTATTGTGATAAATGATATAAAAAATAGAAAGTATGATTATAAATCTGATGTATGTCACTCACAAGATTTTTTCTTCCTACAGTAATTTGACAATTATTCAGGTTAGATTCCTTAACAAGTAAATAGTGTTGATAGGATTCACAATCTGGTTGGCACTGTGTCAAGGAGAGATTACATTCAGTCCAGAAACACACTAAAGCAAGCCCTAATCAATACTGAATATCAATTAACATTTGAAATCTAACCGCCAAAAATTCCCTACATTAATTTGACAATTTCACAGAAAATGCTTCAAATAAAAAAGAAAGATTTATATTAGGGCGATGGCTATTCAAATTAAAAGAAACTCATTTTGAGTATTTTTGAGAAAATCCCCCTTCCCCCAACAAAAAAACAGACACCATGCTGTAAAGTCATAATTCCGGTTAACAGAGATTTTCCAAATTTGATCTGATGAAAACTCAATTCCAAAAATTTGACACACTGAAAAATTAAAAAAAAAAAGTTATTATTTACAAATCTCTCAACAATTTTAAAAGATAACAAAAATCATATAACCAATAAAAAAAAGAAAAGTATTCAAAACTAGTTGTGTGTGTCAGTTATGAATCGGTTCCACATCTCTGTTATTAATCATACACAGATGTTTAAAGCTAATTGAGAATCCTGGAGTCCCTCACTTAGAACTGGCGAGGTTCACATATGCCGCCGGCGGCGGATAATGTCTACAGTTGTCTCTAGACTGGAGGGGTACACAAAATCTAATACATACGTACATACCATACAAACACCACAGTTATGCACATATTTCTCTTCACTATTTTCTCCCACATAGTACTCCCAATCTCTCCAGAGTCTGTTTGTTTGGTTTAAGGTGGGTTTTTTTTTCTCTCTTACTGCCTCTTTATTAAAAAAAAAATTTAAAAAAAGTTTTATGACTCTTATTTATGCAGGTTAGTATGTAAGAGAGTATGAAGTGATGTGTGCGCGTTGAAATGTATGCTGCGTACTTAGTGGGGAAAAAAAGAAGAAGAAATAAATATACACATAAACAGAGACAGAAGACCTTTTTTACCCTCACTCACACATACTCAGTACGGCCCAACAGGAAGAATGATGTGATGATGTCCCCAGATAGAACGTCACAAACATACAGACAAGTTCTCTTTTCTGTGTGTTCACAGTAACAACAACAAGAAACCTTCACCTAAACCACAGACACGAGAAGAGAGTCAGATAGAATATTACTAAAAAGAATTTTCATACTTTGTACTCTTTCAGTTCTTAGGTTATTTTTTATTTTTTCTAAAAGGGGACAGTCACGCACGTTAGGACGTGGTTTTTTTTAAATTTTTTTATTATGCTTTCCTATTTTTTGTAAACTTCGTTTTTTTTTCGTTTTTCTTAACCTCACATTCACTTTTAGTTTCTTTTACAAATAAATTACCTGTTTTGTATTGTATTATGAAAGATACTTTTCTTTTTTTCCTTTAACATAATAATAACAATAATAATAATAAAAGAAAAAAAAAAAAACATCATACATACGACATAAAAATATGTTAAACAATTTACTATAACATCTTTTTCTGAACAACTCACTTGATGTATGAATGTAAATAACTCTAGTAAACACTATGAACGCTTATATGTATTTTTTTTTTTTTTTTTTTTTTTTAACGATGTATTGCGACTGTCTTGCTTAGATATATATTATATGTTGCTTGTGGTCCATCAAAATGGAGAAAAAACATAAAGCCACATTGTATAGAACCAAAAACAATGATGTCGCAATATTTAAAAAAGAAAAAGTAGTAAAAAGACGTCCTCTCCAGCTTCACAATTATCTTGTGTATACAAGTTTTGTTTTTTTTAAACCCTTTTATTCTTATACACCTATTCATTTTATTTTCTCATACCAAATCAGAAGTAAAATTTAAAGTTTGTTTTTTATTTATTTATTTACAAATCATAATATGGGCCAGCTCTCCAAGAGCTTTACACATAGAGATTAGGGGTAAAAATATGTTATTTCATAAATCTTGGTAGAGTCGCGGTTTCAGTCTTCTAGATTGAGTAGGTTCCCTTATGTTGTAGTGGGACGTTGAGGATAATGTGTGAATTGTGAGGAAGAAGTTGTCTGTTAATTTAGTCATGTGTGTGTGAATATCTGTAATGTCTAGTTCTCTGTGTATTTGTGTGTTTCTGGTGAACCAAGGGGCTCTTAAAGCAATTCGGAGTACTTTGTTTTGAAATGTCTGAAGTCGTTTCGTCAGTGTGTTGCTGGCAGTTATCCAGACTGGGCAAGCGTATGTCAACAGAGGTCTGAGAAGCGTCTTATAAAGAAGTACTGTACAGGAGTGTTTGAGTGGTGTATGTCTATTTATAAGTGGATATAACTGCTTCAGTCGGCTGTATGCTTGTTGTAGTTTGTTGTTAATGTGTAGTCTCCAGGTGAGTCTGGTGTCAAGGATTACACCAAGATAGCGCACTCCTTGGTCCTTCGGTTTTCAGGGTATTTCCTGGTTGTTTAGTTTTAGTCGCCGAAGGTCTTCATTTTGAAATCTCCGAAGAGAAAAAAATTTTGCTTCAGTTTTAGTGATGTTGAGACGTAGCTTCCATTTTTGGAACCATTTTGTAATGATGTCTATACTTGTTTGTAAGTCAGTGATGCTTTGGTCAATGTTGTCGTTAGTTGAGGCTATCATTGTGTCATCTGCGTATGTGGCTAAAGTAGCTGAAGTCGGTTCAGGTATGTCCGAACAGTAAAGGTTAAAGAGTATAGGACTGATGATTGCACCTTGTGGTAGTCCCGCGAGAATTTGGCGTCTAGTACTATACGTGTAGTTGACTCTTACCTGAAATGTTCTGTCCCTTTAAAAAGATCCTATGATTTGAGTAATGTAGTCAGGTGCGTTTGTGTGTCTGAGTTAAAATTTAAAGTGAAACTCACAAATGATTTTTTTTTCCTTACTAATTTAACAAAATTCCACGAAACATTAAGATTTACATACTTTGAGGATTGCTTTAGCTTTAATATGCAAACATTTTAAAACAAGGTTAGTTCCTATAAGTAAAAAAAAAGACGTGGAATTTACAATGAAACTTTTCGCCATGTTGCAAAATTAATCACAATTAGAATATGATTTTTAAATTGCAGCTTCAAAGAATTTTAAAACAGTATGATGTGAAAAGTGGCGGGATTAGTTAAGGAATAGCGCGCTGGTCTCTTGGTTCTTTGATGGGGAATTAGGTGAAACTGAATCATATCTTGAAAGTAACGACTGAAAAGGATGATATATGGATCTTCTTGTTTTACATCGAAAACAAAAATTCTGAAAATTTAAGAGCAATATGGGAGTGAATGATGTGAAGAGTGTCCTATTCCTATGGAAGTATGTTAGCAGATTTGTGGAAGGCAGATCTTGGACAATGGGTGAGAATCCGAAACCGGTCAGAATCAAAATAATGAAGCATGATAAAACGGATAAAATCATTAATAAAATTATTAAGACGTATAAATTAAATTTTTCATTGGATTATGAGTGTATAGAAAATGCGTGAATAAAACAGAGCTTTTTGCGACAAACAATAAGTAATGGATTGCCGTGTCTAGCCTGCAACAAGGCACGGCTCACAAGCTATGTCAAATCCATACGTCACATGAGCCGTGACATATCAATCCACCACAAACAGTTAAAATTCTAGCCGAAGCAGAAAAGTGAGAACCTATCTGCGATACTGGAAGGAGAAGTTAAAAGGAGCAGTAGGGGAGAGTTGAAAAGAACTATAAGAATGCTCTCATTAAAGTACTCACTCTCACAGAAATCAAATCAATCAAGTTAACATCATACACCGTCACTCTGCCAGTTCAGTCTACCACTCTCTTCACGCTGCCATAATCTCAACCTAGTTTAACAGTGAAAGTCCTTGTAGTACTTTGCACATAATTAACATACATAGTGATTAGTTAGTGTACTTTTTCTTTCAAATATATTTTTCTCTGCCTACAAAAACTCCACTACATATATAGGGTGACCAGAGTTATATGCTCCAACCACTTTTTTTTTAAACGGCGGGAAATTTCGAAAAAATAGAAAACACGTATTTAATCATTTTTAGTCTAGTTTATTTTCAGTGATTGAACCATTTTTTATACCCCAATATCCCGAGATACAGCATCCAACTTTTTTTTTTCAAATGGAACATTATATTTTTTTTTGCATATTTTTATAGTAATTGAGCCTCAAAAAAAAAAAAAAAAAAAAATTAAAATCGGTTAGGTTTTTCAAAAGTGATGGCACTTTAAAATATGAAAAACAAATTTCAGTTTAATGTCAAAATTACCTTATTTTTTCTTTAAGAAGCTCTTCAAAATGGGCACCATCAACGGATAGGCAAGCCAAAGCTCTGGACTCCCACGCTCTGTTTGTACGAGCACTTAGGTGGCAAAGTCAACATCTAGGCAGGCTAGAGTTATTCGACGTTCCATATCTTCGACTGAAGTCATGGGATTAAGGTTACTGTACATTTATTTTTTAGATATCCCCACAAAAAATGCACAATTTTATGGACTGATGAATCAAAGTTTACCAACAATGGCCTTCTTAATCGTTGGAACTTTAGAATATGGGCAGAAGAAAATCCACAAGTTACCTTCGCCACACGCCATTAGGTTGTTTTTTCTACAAATGTTTGGTGTGGAGTTTGAGGAAACCAACTAATCGGCCCATACTTCTACAGAGGGAACTTAACTGGTGAAAGGTATCTAACTTTTTTAAGAGACATTTTGCCAGTTTTGCTTGAAGATGTTCCTCTAAAACGTCGGTTAGATATGTATTTTCAACAAGATGGTTGCCCGGCACATAATGCGAGAGTTGTTCGACGTTACCTGGACAGAAATTTCCACGAAAAGTGGTTAGGAACTCATGGTCCGATCCAATGGCCACCTCGACCTCCGGACTTAACTCCAATGGACTATTTTTTGGGGGGATATCTAAAAAATAAAGTGTACAGTAACCTTAATCCCGTGGCTTCAGTCGAAGATCTGGAACGTCGAATAACTCTAGCCTGCCTAGATGTTGACTTTGCCACCTAAGTGCTGCTACAAACAGAGCGTGGGAGTCCAGAGCTTTGGCTTGCCTATCCGTTGATGGTGCCCAGTTTGAAGAGCTTCTTTAAAGAAAAAATAAGGTAATTTTGACATTAAACTGAAATTTGTTTTTCATATTTTAAATTACCATAACTTTTGAAAAACCTAACCGATTTTAAATTTTTTATTTTTATTTTTTTAGAGGCTCAATTACTATAAAAATATGCAAAAAAAAATATAATGTTCCATTTGAAAAAAAAAAGTTGGATGCTGTATCTCGGGATATTGGGGTATAAAAAAATGGATCAATCACTGAAAATAAACTAGACTAAAAATGATTAAATACGTGTTTTCTATTTTTTCGAAATTTAAAAAAAAGTGGGTGGAGCATATAACTCTGGTCACCCTGTATATATATATATATATATTAAATTTCGGTATTTATAGTTTGTAACCGTATATGAAAGACAAAAAAAGAAAGAAACGTATTTATTTTATTGCAGGACATTCATATATCCTTTGATCTTAAAAGATAAACATTAATCATTAATATTAGTCCATAAAATCTTTTATAACAAGTACCACAAAAATTATATAAGAAGGGGTAATAAATTAGAATATGATTTAAATGTGAGCAGAAAAACGTCATGAACAGTGTATTTTAAGGTACAAGTGTGAGAAAGAAGAAATGAATCACCGTTGTGTGAAGCAATCTTGTTACTACGCGTATTTATATAAGGACCGATGAAGTTGGTGGTTATAATTCAGAAGGATGGAGTGTAAAGTGTAGCTTAAAATAAAATCAGAAACTGTAGTAGTATAACTGGAGTAAACAATTTTTCAATGTACACACTAGAGAGTGCTAGGTATATAGCGAGATAGATGAAGAAGAGTAATCATGTTTACTGAATGTTCCAACGGAGTAAATGTGGTGAACAAGAAACGGTGAATATCCCAAAAATAGAGTACGTGATCGGATAGAAGTATAAAGTTTATATATATATAGTTATATAGTGTGCCTTATTTATAATACATAGAGTTACTATATAGCAAGTGTGGAATCTTTTGAAGATTTTAAGAGAATCTATATCATCAAACATAAACTGTAGCTAAAAATAAAGACTCTTCTATATTTAATACAAAGCCAATTCACTTCATTTAATCAACATAATTTCTTTCTTTTTTTTTTAATTATCTAAAATTAAACTAATAGAATTTTAAAATTCAATTAATTAAAATTTTATACTTCAAAATCACAATTACAAAAAAAAAAAAAAGATGGTTGTTGCACATTCATAAGAATTTCATCGCACTGAAGACAAATTTTATTGAATTTTAGGAGTTTTTTTTACAAAATGTTTAATATAGGAGTATACAATAGAATACAGAAGAATGGAACCAAATGAGACCAAATTGTAGGTCGTCAGCAGCGCCCCTCTCGAGGTTCTCTAAAACTGAAATGGCAATTTAGAAATAAGATTAACGGCTCAACTCTTCGAATACGGATCTCAGGGAATGAGGAGGTAGATATAGTTGGCTAAATTAGGATAGTTGGCTGAATACTGTATAATGAAAAAGTCTGACTGCCTGGACTTTATACCAAAATAACAGAGAATGGCAGGGAATGGGTAAAGAGTAAGATAGATGGCACGTTGTGACTGCCGGGTGAACTCTGCTATCTATGACTCGTAATATCCCGTCGCTGTATTTGAGCAGTTTCTCCCAATCTTGTCCGAGAGAATGGTCCTGTCATTTTTGTCTCTCTCTCTCTCTCTCTCTCTTTACTTTATTGGCCCGGAGCCTGCTTTGGGAACATGTCTGTCAAACTCCCAAGTATGTAATAGGATCCAAAGAGAGGGATCCATAGCAGAGCGAGAGAGAGAGAGAGAGAGAGACAAAAATGGCAGGGCCATTGTCTCGGACAAGAGTGGGAGAAACTGCTTAAATACAGCGATGGGATATTACGACTCATAGATAGCAGAGTTCACTCGCCAGACACAACGTGTCATCTATCTTACTCTTTACCCATTCCCTGCCCTTCTCTGTTATTTTGGTATAAAGTCCAGGCAGTCAGTGTAACGTTTTCATTATACAGTATTCAGCCAAATCTAGTTTATTAATCTGAACCAAACCATTTTCTCACCTTCATCATATCCATTATAAAGCATGGACAGCATCTCTATTCATCCCTATATGTGGTTGAGCTCAGTGGGTGGCGGGCAGTTTAAGATGCTCATGGGAGAGGACGGATTCCGGACAGGGCAAATGGTAAGATGGTGCTGTATCTTTTACGGATCTCTTTCAAATATCTAGTTGGATACCTTACCATGGATTGAATGTGAGGAGATATTTCTAAGTAAGAATAGTTATACCAGATCTCTTTTGCAGAGTTTGAGTGAAGCAGTGCAAGAAACCATCTAATCAAAGACTGCTTATAAAACTATCTAATTAGTGTTTGCAACTAAACAAATCATTTCATAGCCGTCTCTAAAAGGGACATGAATATCTTCTAATTTAGAATTTTTTAATTAAAAACCATATAGAGATATTTCCAATATGTCTTCTGCAAAAAAAATGCCAATTACTCAGTTAACTGGAAGCAATAAAATAATATTTAAATAAGAAATAAACTAAAACATAAATTTTAAAATAAAAATGACGTATACTATTTTGGCCATTAATTATTTCACTGATATATTTTTTTTAATTGCCCTTATCGAAATTATTGACAATGACTACTTTTTTTTTTTTTTATAGATATAAATCTCAAACCAATTACCTGACATTTAAATATAAAAGTTTATTGTAATTTTATACAAAAAAAAAAAATATTTCAGGCCCAATTGTTGATAATTAAATAACAGCCAATAAATTTTATAGCTTTATATTAAGTCATAATTTTTATTTAGTGTAACACACACACATGTGTATATATATATATAAGCGTAAAAGAATGATGTGAGATTGTAAGATGGTAGAAGAGAGATGACCTGAACGAACAAGCAATTCTTTGTGATCTCCCCCAGCAGCCATGAATATTTTTATATGTAAATATGATTTGATCTGCAGACATATATATATATATATATATATATCTACTTCCATATAAAGGGAAGGGTTATTGTTAGGTTATATCTATAAGGTTATTATATAACCCTTTTTTGGCTACATCAATAAATAATGAATTCAATTC
This sequence comes from Triatoma infestans, assembly GCA_011037195.1. Taxonomy (NCBI): domain Eukaryota; kingdom Metazoa; phylum Arthropoda; class Insecta; order Hemiptera; family Reduviidae; genus Triatoma; species Triatoma infestans. The sequence continues at coordinate 20,807 of JAAEAF010007933.1, forward strand.
TCTAATGGTGTGATTCATCGTACCACACACACATAAACAAATCACGATAAAAAGAGAAATCACACGTGGAAAATAAATTTCAATTTAGTGGTAGTATAACGAGCCGCGTGCATTTGTAGAGTTTTTTAACTAGTTAGTCCGCCCATTAAGCGCTGTAATATTTCTATGTATGCCGGAATGTGTGTGGTGATAATAGGAAGATAGGGTTCAAGATTTTAAATATAAGGGTGAAGGGTTAAAGATTTTAAAAGATTCATTATCTAAAAATACAATGGAAACTGGACGAGTTTATTATTATTTTTTTTTTTTTAAATAGAGAAGGTTATTTGTGAAAAGTTTAATGGATTACTGAAATTTGTATGAGTATGTACTTTATTTTCTAATTATACTTCAGCCGGGTGAGATATGCAACAAATACTAAGAATTGCAAGTGATGTTTGTTTGCTTACTAAACAGGGTTTAACAAAAAAAAAATATGCTGCGCTTGGTAGAAATTCAAGTACACACAAAAAAATAAATATAACCACCTAACCACTTTACGCCTTATATACATTAATTAATAATTAGGCACATCTACAAAAAAAAAAAAAGAAAAAAAAAGAGATGAATGGGTTATAATTTTTGTTTCGTCATTTTATTTTATTTTTTTTTTTAAAAAAAAGGGTTATTCGTCAAGTTTTTAAAGTGGTTGTCAGCTTTAATTAAATTTAACCGAAAGGCAAACAAAAATCCAAAAAAAAAACCTTCCTTCCTTTGTACAGCAAGTTTAGCTTTTTGATTAGACATTTTTTTAAGTGATTTCTTTTTTTTAAAAACATGTTTCTTGAATGTGAACTTTTAAAAAACCTCGTTGTTCTTAGTAAACTTTGTTAGGGTCAAACTTATGTTTTCATGGTTCAATTGGAACTCATTTTGTGTGAATTAAACGCATTTTATTCCCACCTCTTACCTTTTATCATCCAAACACCTATCTACCAAACGATGACGACTTAGATCTATTTTATTTATTTATTTATTATTAATAATTTGTCTTGGGGACATACCCCATACAAATGAAGACTGGTCAAATACAGTGGACAAACATAGTAAGAAAAGAAAGACTAGAATATATAAACAATACAATATAGAACTATACAACACAAAATATAGAGTAGTAAACAGTAAATACATAGCACACTGCATTTTATCCATATTTTAAAATAACAAGTGTATAATTTATAAATACAGAAAGATAAACCGACAAAAAAGTGGCGATATACGTATTTATAATCAATCTCTCACACAGTAAACTATTCATTTATTCATAAATGATCGTGTTTTGGGCGGCAATTAATTGTTTAATTTTGTAACGGCAAGAGAGAAAACACACAAGCCCGACCGAGAGAAAACAAACTCTCTCTGGTACTCTCTCACTTAAGCAGGCTAGAGTGGGGAACCTGTATATAAGCCAGTAACAGATCGGGACATCCATCTATCTATGAGATTCAACCATACATCGCATCATGTCATAACTCTACTTTCACCCTTTATTCTATAAAATCATTACAAGTCCAGTGCAGTTTGCTTATAACTATATTATACCAGTGTCTTCATATCTCGTCTAATTAATCAATCCCAAGTTCTCTCCTCATCAACTCTATTATAATTTCATTTTTGTACTTAAAAAACGAACACATTGTGGAACTGCTCCCCACTGATACATTCTTAACCTGCGGTAGTGTACTGATTACGAAAAGATTCATAAACCGGGCAAACTACACTTATTAAATGGTACAAATCTTCCGCATCATTACGCCCGTATATTGAGCATATTTCCTTAGGTTTTATTAGGTGTGTGACATTTTTCACTGACTGATTGAAATGACATTAAACAAATGTGAAATACAAAACATGAAATGTAAAATATAAAAATCATTAGAATAACGCAGAAAACAAAAAATAAATTTCATTTGCCCTGAAATAAATGAGAGGATATTGTTTCAATAGGATTTATAAAAAAAAAAAAAAAAAAAAAAAAAAAAAACTAAGTTCATAGAACAGGGGAAAAATCATTGGCTTAAAATATATGAGAATAGGGATTTACGGAGAAAATAGTATGCAAAATTAAACAAAATACTGGAAGTAAATAATACGGGTTTAGGTTTTAAATTCGCTAGACTTAACACACAACCAAAGAAGAGCACAGTATTTATTATAACAAAGTAGTAGAACCATCCTATCAGAAAATTGCAGTCATGATGTGATGAATTCTGTAGCGCGTTCCTACTATAATATCTTGTTTATTTTTAAAATTTACATATAAAGCTCAGAAATGAATAAAATATATTAAATATTGTGGTTTATATTAATAAAAATAATGAAATACCTTGTTTATAAAAATATTAAAATTACAATATTGCTTAAGTTTTAAATTAAAAATATAAATGGAATGTTGGGCGTGTTTCAAGTGAAATTTAGAAATACGTAATATAATGATGTAAAAAATTCGGAAATTTTTGAAAGCTTTTATAAAGTCCATTATCAAAAAATTCATTATAGTTTTTAGATAATTCCTTAAAAATTATTTATTGAAAAATTACTATGTATGCACTTTTATAAAGTCTTAACTAAAGTTTAAACAACAATATTTATCAATAATTTTCAATCGATTGAAACGACACTTTTTAAATAACTCGAAACTCTTCTAGAATAGAGAAAATAAAAATGGAATTACACCACTTTCAAAAAATACTCGGCTGAATTCTCCAAGTATGTCATAGTTTCCTAAGGTAAAAACAGACAGGGCGGTTTTAATCGAAACGTTTCACGAGTCGGTATATGTCATAATGGTGTAAAACATACACAACGGTGCCAACAGTTTCGTTTCGTGCGGCGATTTTAATGCAGCGTCGGTAGGTGATTGATGTGAGGAACCGAGTCGGTTTAACTTGCCCGAAGTTACCCCGAAGTACTTCGCGACATCCTAGTGAAATTGAAAAAAATTTTCATCCTCTCTTTTGTACTTCAGCAAACAACGTATGAAAATGCCCTTTTTGTTGCCTTTCCTTTTTATAATTGAATATTCTTCGTTTTATTTTATTTTATTTTTTTATTATAAATTTTCCAATGTAAATACAATATTGACAAATACACCACGTCATCCATACTGCAAACCGCATCGATCACTGCACAAATCGCTTAATAAAACAGTTCAGTGTGGTTTTGTTTACAACGCTACCGACTCGTGAAATGCTTCGATTAAAACCACCGTATCTGGTCTTTACTCTTAATAATTACACAATATTTGAAGAAAAAAAAAATCTGGTGTGAAACACTCACACAACTTTCTCTTACAAGTGACAAATTTTATGGTTTGTGTACTAAATTTAACGAAATTCGACGAAAACTGAAAAACTGTTCAGTAAAAGCGCACTTCCGGTTTACTAATTTTCTTGAAACCCAGAATTTTAGCAATCCATTTATTTCTAATTAATTTTGTTTGGATGATAGAATTGTATAATCAACTATGATAGCACTTTAGAGGAAGCTGTAACACCACCCCCCCTCCCCCAGAAGTGCCCTTAAATGAATTTTCCCGGAGAAATGTTTTAAATAAATGATGTCGATCTTTGCATGTTTAGTTTATATTAAAAGTTTCAAGAAAATCGTCGGAGCCATTTTTGAGAAAATTGCGAAAAAGTAAAAAAAAATCATTTAGTAAAGTGGTAAAGTAAACGCACTTCCGGTTATCCGATTTTTTCAAACTCGGAATTTCAACAACATATTCAATTCTAAATTAATATTATTTAGATGGCAGAATTGTCTAATACACTGAAATACCACTTTAGATAAAAACCTAACCCCATCCTCCCCAAGAAGTGCATTTAAATGAATTTTCCCGGAGAAATGTTTCAAATAAAAGTTGTAGTTGATATACCAAGTTTAATGAAAATCGTCAAGAGGCATTTTTGAGAAAATCGCAAAAACGTAAAAAAAAAACAAAAAAAAAAACACTAAAGTGTACTTCCGGTTGAGGAATTTTGTCATATAACTTACAGTCGCAATCCCTTCGTGATACCTAAACGTAATATCAAGTTTCAACTTTCTACGGTCTTTCGTTTTTGAGCTATGCTGTTCAAATACATACATACACGCACACACACACATAGATACACACACAGACCATTTGCTAAAAACCACTTTTTTGGACTCAGGGGACCTCAAAACAGATATTTCCGGTGAAAACTCAATATCGAAAATTTGACACGATTACAATACTTCCTCTTACTAGGAGTAAGAGAAAGTAAAAAAATAGTATTAAAGTAATATACACTATATGACAGGATTATATGGTTTTATTTGGCAACAAAAAAAAAAATAAATAAATAAAAAATTGGACATCAATCCTTAATCTACAAAATATAGAACATTATTAAAAATTTTTGCGATTAAGCATACCAGATTTAACCAAAATGACCGTAACATAAATTGTTCTATGGCTGTTTTAATTTAATTTTCATTAAAATTAACTTAAATCATTCTCCGTAAATTCATTAGAATGGCTCTTTATAAAGTTTTAATAAAATACTATAATTAGCTATTCAAATTAAAAGCACACATAAATGAATAGTTTTCTTTAATAATCATAATTATATCACAGTTTAATAAAATGTCAATTCTTTTTCATTAAATACAGAATCGTCAGAACAATTTCATTTTTTTTAAGGCAAAAATTTCTAACATATTAAGAAAAAGAACAACGAATACGTTAGGATTGCGAAGTGTGACAGATTTTTTTTTAGTGATAGCCTGCTTCATCTTGGTTCATCAGACATTGATCCCCCCCCCCCAGCTCTGTGGACCTAACCAACCACTCATCCTGCCAAATATAAAAGCTAAATGAAAGAATTGAAATTAATGATGATGATTCCAGCGTAAGAGATGAAAAATTCTGTGCATGATCTCTGCAAAAATTCTGTTAGTTAAAAAATAAGCAACTATTTTCTTCAGGAATTAAATTTTGTTTCATTTTTTTTGCTGTCCAGTTTTTATTAATTTTTATGTAACAAAAAATATCAAGTTAAAACTAAGAATTAAAATTATTTATTTCTCGCCAACCGCCGATACACATCATAGGGTTAGAAAAGAAATTGCTAGCATCTCACACGAAAAAGAGGATACATCTGCTTAGACGAAGTTTAGTACATCGACACGAATGATTCATGCTGATTTGCCGACATTGTGGCTTATAGACAGGACAAAAATATTTGTCCGATAGAGCCAACTATCCGCCGATTCAAAATGAACGATCACAACTAAGGTGTGAAAACCGACGAAGAGAAAGAGGTATATTTATGAAAAATACATTCCTCACCTAAAAGAAAAGTGCTGCAAAATATTCAGGAAGTGAAACTTTGAAGTAAGAGGATTGTGAGTTCGAAAGTAGAGGAGTAATGCCCCCTCTCACCGCCAGCGATTTTTTTTTTTTAACCAGGTCTGAGAATAGACAAACACCACCTTCTGACCATTACCGAACAAATTATATTCCATTCGATCGGTATTTTATATATAATCGTAAAACATTTATGGGGGTCCAACAATGATCCGACATCCTGGTCAAAATTTCATTTATTTTAATTTTTTGTTTTCAATTCTTTTACTAACTATTATCCTTATTGATTTAAATTTAATGCACATCGACATCTATTGTCATTGGCTTTCCTAGGGCACTGTGGGCCTCCGGACAGTGTTCTCTCATTACATATAACACTGTCCATCAACGGACAGTGAGCTGTAGAATCTCCTAGGAAGAAAAAAAATCTAAGGGTAGCACACCTCGAAAGGTAGGCTCGAACTCGGGTCCTCTGCGTGGGAGTCCAGTACGCTATTCACCACTTTGCTATTCCCTTCCCTGTATTCTCGATATTATTATCATGACACGTATATCTTACTAATCACTATGTAAATTACATTTTAATTATTTTTTAAATCATCTTTTGAAAACAAATTATAATATTGACTCGAACAATTGCAATGATGATGTTCATGGAATTGATTCATTGTATGCTGTTGTGTTTGGAAGCAACTCCATATAACTGAGCAGCCAAACTTGTTTTTTTTTTTTGTCAAACTTGTTTTTGTCTACAAATACAACTATATTATTGTAATTATTGAATATATTGAAGGTTCTGCATATTTCATTAAGAGGTAAAAAAAAAAAAAAAAAAAAATGAAGATATGGATTTGATTTTTCCCATTGTACCTTCTGAAATCGTTTCAAGGACCCCAGATTAAGAACCATTGGTATATCTACAATAAAACAATTTATATATCTATTAAACTATGAATCTGCAACGATAAATTCAAATTTATTTCATATCAACACCTGTCATCAAGGTATCTAGAGAATTTCTAATGAATATTTAACCTTTTAATCTAGCAGACAACAGTAGATCTCTGTTATACGGTAACCCTGAATGAATAAATAACCTAGTTATCACAGTACACATGAATACTTTCAGACTGGGGGACGTGTAAAATTGTTTCCTCCCTTCCATTAATAATAATACAAAAAAAAAATATATATATATTAGAGGGTTATAAAGAAATATGCTTCGCATATGTAACGCACACGTCTTTAAAAAAAAAAAAAAAAAAAAAAATATATAACTGATTTATTGACGTAATAATAAGTGTCACAGTAAAAAAAAAAAAAAAAATGTTCTGCCTCTGAAGTAATAATATTTTATTTATTATTATTCGTTTTTTTTCGTTAACTTACTGCTTTCAATTAAATTTTAATGGCACTACTACAGTACATTCCCAATAAAAAAAAAAACTCAAAATATATTTTCAAGCAGAAATATTTTTAATACAATATTCAGAGGGAAGAGATTAGCTAAGTGGCTAGCGTACTGGACTCCCACGCGGAAGACCCGGGTTGGACAGTGTCCGGTGATGGACAGTGTTGTCCCTAACGAGAGACCACTGTCCGGAGGCTAGCAGAACACTAGAGAAAGCTCCGGGCGCCAATGGACAATAGTGTTGACGCGCCTTAAATTAAAAAAAAAAAATTCCAACATTCAGACACAATAAGAATAAAATGAGAACAGAACTTAATGAAATTTATGATTTTTTAAAAAACGATTTCTTTGTTTGATAAAATAGGAATTCATATTTCTAAAATGAAAAATTAACATACGATAACGTACAGATCAAGGAATAAAGTGAGTTTTTTAAATCAGAGCTCTAATGACGTTGAAAATATTCTGAAAATATGACGCTGTCTGCTCTACACCAAAAAGTTAACAAAATCAGATTGGTGTAAAAATGATTATAATACGAGAAAACAGTTGAACGGATAAAGTAGCACAGTTCCTAAAACTATTTATCCACAACTATACAAAATTCTTACTTAGACGAGATTTTAAGGAAACTTAGAAACTAACGACAGAAAGTCAGAGCCGATGTTCGATATGTTTGTTGGTCGATGATAACTTCTTCTTGATGAATTCGTTGTGTGTTATTAACTTTAGTATTTGTTTTTGACACTGACTTATGATTTATTGAAGCTACTATTATTTCTTTCAATTAGTCCCCTATTATATACAAAGAGTGATAATGTTGCGGAATATGCTCGCGATGAGGTTTGTAGTGATTTAGACATGGTATAGGTGTGCCATGTGAATAGCGTAGCAATGAGTTGGCTGGCACGAGCATGTGTCAGTGACACAGTAATATGGTGGTGTATAGACGTTATTTTTTTTTTTTTCTGTTGCCAACTCCACATGATATTTGCATACAAAGTTAAATAAGATAGTAATTTAGCTATTTCTAACAATATATTTCTGCAATTTTTCTTCCGTTTTCAAGCACCAGTCTTCAAACAGTAATACAAAGAAAGAGCAGTTAATATTAAATTGCATATTTCATTTTTTTTTTTTTTACTTTCTCGTTACAATTGAAAGTGGTTAACAAACTGCAGCAATAAAAATAACAAGAAAATCATTATGAACTAATAGAACTGAGACTGGGGTCCCGAGCAAGCGATCCAACTCAAAAAGACAAATTCAGTGTCGAATCAATCAAAAACTTTTGTGCTAAATTACTCACATTCATTGATATTATAAATCAATATATAAACTCTTCTTTTTTGGTTTGCAAGTGCCTTCCACCAAAACTTCGTATCCTATTGATATAAAGTTTTGCAACTTCTTAACTTCTTGTGGGTTTCTGAATACTCTCCACAATTTTTTCCATGAAGTACTAAAGTTGCCAAAGCGAGTAGAGATCTCTTGACCTCTGGGTAAAACATACGATTAACGAATATATTAATGGAATTTGCAGTCACTTAATTAGATGTTTTATCAATTTTCCTTATCTTAAAGTACATAATTATTTGTAATTAAATAATAAAACTTAATACGTTTTATTATTTCGGGGGTACGCTAGTCTTTTTTCGGGGGTTTTATTTGAGTCTTCTGTCCTTACATGTTCAAGATTCTTATGTATTTCAAGATTTTCTCAAAAAAGATTATACTTTTTCTAAAGTAGTAAGTATTATTTATCTATGGTCATATAAACTAAAGAATATTCTTAACAAAGTCTAAAATAATTTCACGAACAATTATTACGATTCTAAATTCAAGTGTCATTCAATAAGTAGAGCCACAAATGGTAATTGTTTTAATGTTATGTATCAAAAAAGAATCTCATAATTTATCTAATTATTATAATCCTCTAATACAATTATATACAACCCAACTCTCTGTTACGCAGATTTTTTATGCCGTCAGAAAAAATTCTCTTAAAGTAAAAACCAGTTTTGCCAATTTGTTTTAATTGTTTTGTTGCTGTAAAACTTTGACGCCACGTAATTGACACGAAGCGAAGGGACCCTTGAGGATATCAAATGAAAAGATTTTTTTTTAACGTAGATCTACAGTCAGTATACAGAGATATGCTTGAAAAAATATGCAAAGCTTGAATAAACGAAGTGGCGTCATGGATAGCGATAAAGCTCACATTTGCGAAAGCAACGCTTGATATTACTGAAAAAACAGCATGGTAAGGTTCTACCGCGTCCCTTATCCGTCTTAAAGCGTAAACAAAGCACCATCAATTTTTTTTTCTTGCGTGGTCCCTTAAGGAATAAATATTCATTGCAACGGAGAAATGAAAACAAATATGCAAAACTGGCTCACATTTAAAGGCAAAAAATTTTGTATTGCGGCATAAAACAAAACAAAATAAAAAACAAACTAGAAAGTTAATAAATATAAGAGATTATGTCGAAAAATAGATAAATATTGAGCCATATTAAAAGATTTAAAAAATTGTTTGTTTCTTTGAATGTCGCTCGTAACTTTATATGCCGTTGTAATGGATCCTGTGACATGTCACCCTACCAATAGCTCTCACAGTGGGCCATCTAAGGAGAATTTAAAGAGAATAGGGGCTAGTCCACCAGCCCGCCTAAAAACAGTGTCTGACAACCTCGCCTACTCTCATTCAAACAAACCACCAATATTCAACGACCACCATAACGTCGCTCTGCCAGTCTGTCTGTCACTCTCTTCTCACGCTACCGAACTTTCACTGAAAATTAAACAGTATAAAGTCGTGCAGTGCTGAATATTCTCATTCAATATAAACAGAGTTCAGTAAGCCTAACTTGTCTCAACCTAAGCTTTTCTGGTATGTCCCATCCTCTGCAAACAACAACTACAAGTTTCTTTAATAACAGGGATATCACAATGAATTCTTACGATTATTAGTAGCTTTCTCATTAACTAACTCTCTAGCAGAGACACTCACCTAAATACACTGCCTATAATATTTCCAATGAAAATCAATTTCAAAATATGATACGATCACAACGCTGTCTCTTAAAAGCAGCAAGAATGAAAAAAAAAAAAAAAAAATCCGAAAGTTTATAATATTCAAGGATAAAATACATTTTCAAAGAAAAAGGTTGCCAAGGTGATTTCTACAGAGGACCCTTTTGTTGAGCAATAGGAAAATAAAAAAAAAAAAAGGTATGGGTATGAACGGATGCATTAGCAAGAACGATAAGGAAAGGGAATACTGGTCGAAAATCAATTGAAAAGAAATAATAGGGCAAATGTTAAAGCTTACTTCGTGACCTGTTAACGTTACCATGACAACAAAGCCGTACGCATTATTACTTACACTGCATTTATTTACTTTATCTTTTCCACTAAGCGATAAATTGAGAAAAAAAAAATTAATTAACCAGTTGAACTTTTATTTATGTTATTTAATAAAATAATCACATATTATAATTTTAATTAAAGCACTAATTAAAAAAATCTCGTAGGATGTATTGTGTAATGGACTTTGTACTGCCCCAAATATTTGTTCAGGTTTTTAATTTTCTCTTACTTTCTCTTATAAGAGGCATTCCTAATCACGTACGAAAAATAACGTAGTTTTCGATTAATCTGCTAACCGGAAGTACTACTTTACTGAAGCATTTTTTTTTATTTATCAGGATTTTTTTTAGACATAAATTAGTTAACAAAACATTTTGGGCAAGAATATTGGTTATAAAAGCGAAGGCTATAAGCCCCTCCATTCATTGAATATTTCTATACAACTATATTGATTAAAGCGGTGCAAAACTCGAAAGATTCTGTAGCAAAATTATTCATTTAGGAAGGAAGTCATGGACCTACTGGCACTGAATGAGATGAAGAGGCCGATTGGTGGACAAAGGAGAAGACACTATTGGCCACCTGAATCACAAACTTTATCACTTGTTACTTCAGTAAAAAAACTTCTTGGAGACAATTAAAAATATCCCATACAAGACAAATACCTCTACAGAAACTTCATTGCGAGAGATATTTCTGGAAAACCGGATACGCTCTTTCGTACATTACTTTCTTGAACTTTCTATACAAGAGTTTTGGAGAAATTGAAATGCGTTTCATTTTCTTTGTGATTATAAAAATTATAATCGCGGGTGATTTTTTTTTTTTTTTTTGAGATTTGGCATGAAATTTCTGATACAAATCTTGGTATCAGATTGGATCCACCTCAGCCTTATTAAATAAAACAAAATCATGAAGACCTATGCTTGCTTAATCTCCGGCGAGGTTGCTGTCCTCCAGTCTTCTTCAATTACAGTCCTCTCCCGGTAGCAGATGTGATGTGCTACCTTGGGCTCTTTATTGACAAAGGACTCACCTGGAACCCGCACACAAGTCTTAAAAGACAAGCACTGACTTAAAGGGCCAAACTTCTTTACAAACTTATCGGAAGACGTTTGAATCGCCAGAGGCCCCCGAGATTTCCTTCGGGACTGATCAGTGCTACTGGTATCCCATAGATAGTGCTACTGCTGGATAGTTTCTCTCCTCCTACCCCTCACAACATACAGTTTCATTTATTCAACTTCTTATTTACTCATTGTATATATGTAATACAGTTTTTAAATGTCTAAATAAACAAAAAAAACAAAAAAAAAACATGTTTGCCAATATTTTAGATTAAGCTTCAGCAAAATCTCATGACAACTTAGATAATGTTTAACTCAATTTTTTGGAAATAACAAAGCGTTCCCATTCCCACCGTATACCTTTAACTCACCAACTTTCCTCAAACACTATTCCCAACAATCCACGTCAGGCGGCTAAAGAAAAAAATGGCCTCGTGACCATCTAACAGAAAGGGTTCAAGATAGTGGAGTGGGATATCGCTGGATATCTTCTCCAATCCACACTCCTATTATTTAAATTAATTTCATTTAACATAATTACTTGTTAAAACATTATTTTAATAACCAACTTAAAACATCTATTTTTTACGTATCTCACTTAAACATTTCCGGTGAATATCAACAAAAGTTAAAAGAAAAAATTCATATTTTTAGGGAGAAGTACATTTCCTTAAAAAGAGGAATATCAATGGTAAGAAATCTAACAGTTATTAAATCATGAAAAAAATTCGGCTTTCCAACTGGCCTATTTTAACCGAAGCTCTTCTATAGATTTCCTAAAAATTAAATAAATACCTAAATAATAAATCTGAATTATCTATGATGTCACTTTTGTGTTAAATACACACAAAATATCAATAATTTTTTTTAAAAAATTCCAGATAACAAACCTAAAATTTGTACATATTGATTAAAAATTCAATTCTTCTCTCGTTTAAAGTGAAACGTAAATTTTAACGTAAAATAAAACGTAATAATAAAAATAAAAGAAAAAATGTAATAAACAATAAAACCTTGAATTCTGAAAAATAAGAAGAAAAAAAAATAATAATAATATTTGTATGCATATGCTTACGAACAAGTTCAATCCCCATGGGATAATCAACAGGTTTTTGGAACTGCTCCCATATTTACAATGTAATAAGGGTTTAAAAATGGTAAAATAGAAGGAAAAATCTTTTCAAATCCTCCCCCCCCCATAAAAAAAAATGTATCTTTTGAATAATAATCACCGTTTTTCTTCTGTTTTTTTTTCTAGTTCTGGCAGTGTAGGATTTTCTTCCATCGTCAGAATATGGTTAACAAATCAACTTCATGTAGGCAGTTGTCCTTGAAGTTTCTGACACACACTACAATGGTTAATTCTTTGCATGGGGGAGGTTATATTATTAAGTGTGCATATATATAACGAAAAGCAAGTAATAAGTACAATTTTGAAATAAAAAAATTGATGTTTAAAATAATGTATTCAAAATTAACATTGTTAAATAATCGTTTTTACTCGATGCTTTTCGTTATTACGAGTATTTATAGACGTGCGCATATACTAATGTTATATTAGGTTACCTCTATAATATTGGATTATCCTTCCCCAACAAACAATCAATATCAACGTGGTACGTGACAGAAACTTAATGTAGAAGCCAACTCTTAAAATAAACTTTTAATCATATTCTGATGATGGAAAAGAATCCGAAACTGGTAAAGCCAATTACCATAGGTGCTAAGTACGCTACAATAGATCCCAGATCTCATCTAGCGTTGCACATCCAGCTATGTCATTTCTTCGAAGTCAGCTACGTTTCTACTTCTTAATTAATTATAGAAAATTGATAATCGGGTAAACACTTGATATGGTGGATATGTTGTCTGTATAAGCCAGTTGATAACACGCTTCTTATCTCTAACAAAGAACAGTGCCAAAGATCTTTGCGATTCGCAACATTCCACCAGTTTAGACAACACGGTCCATTCAATAATCTCCCAAGGATTTTATGTAAATACGAGTCGATATGGCAATCTAAATCATACGTGATTATTGTTGTGATGGTTGGTTCCGCAGAGCTGGCAAGCATCAGAGACATTTTCCGTGGTAGCCTGCTTCATTTTGTGGTCATCGACCGGTTTCGGGCGTTCGCCCATCTTCAGGATGCGTTTTTTCAGATAATGTGACAATACAGACTTGTACAGAGCAAACTTTGTTTTCACACTCCTACCACGCTAATAGCGTTGCACATCCAACCACACCATTCGTTTCTATTTCTTAATTAATTATAGAAAATTGATAATCGGGTAAACGCTTGATATGGTGGATATGTTGTCTGTATAAGCCAGTTGATAACACGCTTCTTATCTCTAACAAAAAACAGTGACAAAGATCTTTGCGATTCCCAACATTCCACCAGTATAAGCAACATGATCCATTCAATCGTCTCCCAAGGATTTTGTGTAAACACTGAGTGTGAAAACAAAGTTTGCTCTGTACAAGTCTGTGTTGCCACACTGTCTGAAAAAACGCATCCTGAAGATGGGCGAACGCCCGAAACCGGTCGATGACCACAAAATGAAGCAGGCTACCACGGAAAATGTCTCTGATACGTGATTATAGTATTAACAAGAACATAGTAAGTCTGCAAAAGAATTCAACGAGATAACCAGACTAACAAACAGTCAGCCATCAAGAAATCATTCGGCCGCTTTCTTATGTCCACTCATCAGCGGGTCTTAAAGGAGTGTTAAAGGAGAAGATCCAAGGACAACACTACCTAGACTCTAGCCCAGAACTCGCGAAGTCCAGCGCGCTACCCTGAACTAATCCTGTCTCCTTATTGTCCACTATAATTGGTAAATCTTCTCTTAAAATTCTGTTAAAAAAATGATAGCTCTCCAAGGAGCATTTCATCAATAGTAGAACAGTGGAACTGTTAATTTAAACGACTCATTTCTTTTCTACATAGAATTCTACATTCTTTCGCTCTCACATCCTATGATATGCATGTATATCTACAACATGCGTAATGAGAAGGTGGTAATATCGTAACATTCGTATATGAGAAGGTGGTACCGATACGGAATACTAACTTTAATGTCTCCTGCGACCAATCATTTTTGAGATATTTTGTTCAAATTCACATACACACAAATATAAATGCAATATTTACTTTTATTACAAATTTATCATTTATCTATTTATAATTTTTGTATAATAAATAAAGGTTTATTATTATTAAGAGACCCATTCGTTAAAAACATTTTTGATAACTCAATAACAAAAAAAAAATTTACATTATCACAATTCGGCGTACCATGAGTAAAAGAGAATGTAATAAGAATTAAATCAAGGCGTGAACATATAAGATTTGTTAACCTGTATTTTTGTGAGAAATAATTGAGAATTTTTCCCTTGGGTAACATTTATTCTTATAGAACCTGGTCTAGATTTAGGGTATTACAATCCCTTGGATGCAACCATAAAGCAATATTACTACAAGCCGTATCTTTACCTGGAATGGATAAGATAGTGCCGTTAGAAACACCCTCGGGAGTTCATAACATCAAAACTTCTAATCTAATAAATGTAGCTAAAATTATATCTAAGAAAATAACTATTCTACTACCCAATGGCTGTTTCACATGCAATACAATAATAGTTTTGATTTTCTTTCAGAGAAAATTGAAGTTTATTGCAAATATTTAACAACGAACTAAAACAAAAGTTTTATATTTTCTATAACTGTTTTATATGTATATATATATATAAAGAAAATACTATTATTATTATCAGAACAATGGCGTACACTTGGGTAATATATATATAAAATAAAATAAAACAAAGCATATAAAAGGGGGACTAAATAATTAATAGTAAAGAAGACAATAGCGGAGATTGTAAAAAGAGGGTCAGGTGCAAGCCAAACAAATTGTATCCATCTCTCTCTATCTCTCTCACACGAACACAATTTCTTATAAATACGTCCCAGTGAAGACACACGTGAGCAGCATCTGCCTGGTAAGTCTGGTGACTGCATGAGAACACCAGCCCACACACTGAGTACGTCCCAAAAAACTTCTTTTTATTCAGACCATTCCTTTTACATAATATTAAATTATTTCTATTTATGCGTTCTAGATTTTTTTTTATAGTTATTAAAATAAAATAATCATATCTATTAGTTGTATCAGAAACTACTTAATAGTTTCTATGATATTAACACAAAGAGGGGAAATATAATGTAGTTCGTATTAAATGTAAGTAACTCTGCAAATGATAAATATTAAACAAGTTTTGACCAATATTAAAGCTTGCGACGTGAGATGTAATATAACCACCAGAAATTTCTTTTTTTTTTCAGGGGCTCAACCTCCAGTCATTGGCCCCGGAGCTTTCTCAATGCACTGCGATCTCCTGGCAGTGTTCAGTCGTTATAAACAATATTGTTTATCAAGAAACAGTGAGTGGTAGAGGCTCATAGGACGAAATAATCTAAATAATCTAGGCAGCACTAAAATAGACTCAAACCTGAGTCCAGCACTAATTGGCATCATCAGTCGGACGCGCTAATTCCGTCCTCGGCATTAGTTATTTTATGTAATTGGTTTTTATTAGTAAACTGCATAAGCTTTCTCTTCCCCTCCCTCGGTGATGGGTGAAGACGGAGCTTCTGTAGAATTTAATAATGATGGCTATAGAGGAGGTGAGATTTGGAAAATATTACCATAAGAAAGATATTTTAATGTTTTAAAAAATACTTGAATACTTGAAAAAATCTAGGTGAGGAACCCTCAAACGATTTTCTCTTACTCCTGGTAATTATATAATTACGCATAAAATGACAAATTTGCTCATTTGTCCTAATGTAAAACTAGAGGTTGTGGGAGGAGGACAAGTACCAACCCGTGAAGAGCGTGCTAAAACATGTAACTAGATTTAATTAGATTAGATTCTGTGAATGTCGGCTACCAAGACTAGGCCACCGCGACCCCTATGAGACTATTGTTGCACCCACGACTTGAATCTCCAACTCTGACCCTAAATAGGCTTTTGGTTGCAGAGAGGGACCATTGAGTGGTCCGAAGAACACCCACACTTACACCACAATCTCGAGAACTGTCTGATTAATAATAAGACTGAAAAGTCCCGAGTGGGACACCAGCCTCTCCTCACCAAAAAGGCGAAACCTCAGCCACACAAGCCACTCCAATGACACGCACATGCAATGCTGTTCCCTTCTCTTCCTGACAAAAACTTGGCAGGCCCATGCGATGCTTGTGTTTACTGAGCTTACAATGGTCCGTGAACAGGGCCATCGTCCTCCGAATGTCCACTCGACCTTACTGGAGCAGCTCCGCCATAAGCTTTAGCGTGTAGCTCTTAATGAACTCTTCCACCTGCCTCTGGCCTGATGCTATAACCCACCACTCCTGTGTTTGTTTCTACAGCGATGGCTATACTTTTTAAGCACTTCGAGACGCCGAAACTATCGATTTATTTAAGGCATTTGATTTCTTTCTTTCTTTTTTATTTAAAAATCTTTTTATTTGCATTAAAATAATTTAAATCAAAGTAATAAAGCAATTATCCTCAGAATCACAATACATTAATTAAGCACACTTATTCCTAGATTTCTAAAATTTTGCCACAGTTTTGTTACCAACTGCCAACTGCAGCAATCCAGGTTTTTCTACTAGGCTGGGATAACTGTGATGGAGTCTCTATCGGAATCAAACCCATAGCTGCCATCTAAAGCGAAAGTACTAGAACTGAGCTAAACGAGAGCTCCCGAGAAATAAAATTCTGTTTATCCTAAAAAGCAATCGAAAGAGTCGTTTTTGGCTGGAGGATTAAGATATGCATGCTGACTAAAATTTTTCATTTAAGGCTTTCAAAGAAAAAAAAACATGAAAAAGTTGGGAGTATTTATGTGAAAATAACATTACAATCTAATTTTATCAGTCTGAAAATATTAATCAGATAATTACCCAAGTTCATTTAGCTAGCAAATTATATATTAACTACTTATTCAGTTTAATACTGAATAGTAAAATAATGGCAATGTGATGGTTGTAGACGTTACTAGACAAACCCTACATCTAGTACCATTATGACGTGCTGAGTAGTGTCTCTCATTGGACTACTCTCTCGCCCGCCCCCTCGCGCTGGACACCTCTCACTCTCTCTCCCTATATATATATATATATATATATATATATATGCATGCATACGTGATTTGTATTTATAGTAATAATTTCTAGTCCTATTTAACAATGCTAAAATCGTATTCAACTCACCCTTCTCACCAATAGTTTACCGAACATTGTTACAATCATAAATTTGTATAAAAATGCTTTACAGCTGAACGTGTAATTAGTATAAAACAAACCTAAAGGATTAACTGGAAAGCTAATTGTGCTATCGCCTAAAGGTAAACATCGTCAAAACCGGCTAAGCCGGACCTTTAAAAATCCCCTCAAGCTATATATATATATATACACATACCAATAAACAGCAACAAAGATGGTATGAGGATAAGAAAGTAACTTAACATCGATGACACTTCAGACATTATATTACACTACTATACAATATCTTTTCTCATAATAAGATGCGCATTGATTAAAATTTGAAATAAGAGATTATAGTTTTCGTTCCAACACACACATACATACACACACACACACACACACACACACACACACATTTATATATATATATATAAACAAAACTGGGCGGACATTAGTTGAATAAATAATAATTATTTAAGGCAATACCATAGCCCATGAGATACTAAAACAAATTTTGCCTATAATATAATTCCCCAATCCCCACCGGCCAATACTACTTCTTTACCATAATCATACACACTGATTTATGTTTTAATCAGGACCCATTCACTTTTGTGAGCTCATCATAAAGTTTGGAATAATATTTTCGACCTACCAGGCCTTCTATAGAGACTCAGTCATCTCCATTCCTATTTCACTCCCCTATCTTGTTTATATTTATTTCCATGTTCAACTATTTCTGTTTCAATTTTTATCAGGACCAATTTTTCATCCATAATAATGAATCTGCTATGACTTAATTGTTAGTATGATAGAAATAAATATGCTTCTTATCACTACCACAGGAGAGCGCCACTGTTATTATATATTTATGTGCATCAGACGCGCTTTAAGTGAAGAAAGTGCCGCTCCAAATAATTCCCATTTTAATCAACAAGCCCGCCCAATTTCGCAAATTGAATTCAATAATAAATACAAGTACAATTTGCAGTCTGTATCCCTAATACGCAATATTCAACGAATCTTAAAATCAAGTAAAATTCTTTAAACTAAGTTGTTGTGATTTGTTCTGCAGAGAGCTGTAAAGCATCAGAGATATTTTCCGGATTTAGCCTGCTTCTATTTGTGGTCATCAACCAGTTTCGGGTGTTCGCCCATCATCAGGATGTGTATTCAAGAACCACTGTGATAACATAGACTTGTCCAGAGCAAATTTAGTTTATACACACGAGTCTTGTGTTATCACACTGTTTTTGACAAAAAAAATCCTGATGATGGGCGAACGCTAGAAAGCCGGTCGATGTCCCACAAAAGTAAGTAGGCTATCACGGAAAATATCTCTAAGTCTTTAACCAAAGTTTCTGATATATTAACTTATCTGGAATTAGGGATGTTTTCTTTTATAAGAAAGAATAATCTTTTGTGAATACATTTTTTAAAGTCACGGTAGCTTGCAAATGATATCAATCAATTTACAATATCAGCATGATCGTACGAGGTTTTTTTTTTCTACGGATAAAATCAAGAAAAAATGACATTATTATATTACTTCATTCTACTGACACTCCGAAAGTAAATTTGATTTGCGAAAGGGTGACTTTGATTTGTAGAAAGGTAAATTTGATTTGCAAAAAAAAGGTGGATTTGGGCTACTGCAAAACCTGTTTATTGATATTAAAAATGTAATATAAAATATGTTTAATTTAAAACTTTGTTTAATGTTTTTCATATATTTTAGCAATTAAAACTTGAAATTTGTTTAATTGAAGAAAATATTACGTTTAAACTTTAAATAAATAAATAAATAAGCCATTTTATTAATTATCAGTTAATACAGATAAATAACATGATATAAATACCAAAAGATTACACATATAACTAATATTCAACTCAGCCTTAGGCTGTGGCCACCCTCGGGGCGATTGAGTTGTGTTTAATTTAACAAACCAAATATTAATTCTTCTTCATCAAATAAAATTAATTCTTTTAAGGAAAAATGAAAAGTAAATAAATCAAGTTAAATGTAAAACAAGAACAAAAAATTATAATTTCCAATTAATAGTGTCCTATTCTGAGGCTTCAATATAAACATCAGATAGCCATTTCCACTCAATCCGATCTAGAGTCACGCTTCTCCAAGTCTCACCTCCACATACCTTCTTCATTTCTTGGTCCCACTTGGTTCTTAGTCGACCTTTTTTCCTTTTCATTTCCACTGGTCTCCAGGCTAACACTTTTTTAGTACGCCTCTGATCCGCACTTCTTAATAAGTGTCCGGCCCATTTCCTTTTCTTCTTTGCTATTACCCTTGCTACATCTTCCATGCCGGTTCTCTTCCTTACCCATGCATTACTTTTTTTATCTTTTATGCTTGTCTTTAACATACTTCTCTCCATTCTACATATCGTTCTTCTCAACCTTTCTAAACTGTACTGCGTTACTGGCCAGGTTTCAGAAGCATAAATTAGTGTAGGCCTCACCGCAGAGTTCCATAATTTTATCTTACTTTCCATCTCTATGTTCAACCTAAAGAGTTTTCTATATTTATTATAGGCTCTCCATCCTATCCCTATTCGTCTACTTATTTCTTTATTTATTCCTTCTCCTGTATTTATCATTTGGCCTAGATAACGAAATCTTTTGTTTCTTCTACTGTTTCTTCTTTAGTTTAAACTTTAGTGATTAAAAACTTGGTCTAATTTCCCAAGGTAACCCGAGATCTGAATCAAGTTGAACGTTCAGTAAGGATGAAAAAAATGGGCATTACTTTAGTCTATTTACTTAATATTAAGAGACTGAACATGTTCAAATAAATCATTCTATTACAATGATACAAAACAAAACAAACAAAAAATACTGAAAGCTTTGTTGTAAATGAATAAAGAAGTTTCTACTATTCATCAGGCAACAATATTTAGTGTTGACATTGGGCACAATACACTAAGTCTGCCATATTTTGTTGACTATTATTACCAATCAGAAGAACGCCTATCAATCATACTTTTGTTTTGTATTAATATTTCTTTAATGTCTTCTTTTTTATTTTTTTATTTATTTATTTTTTTCCATTTTCATTATCAATTGGTTGTGAATATAAAGTAGGAGTAAGAAAGGCGGGACCTGGCACAAAACAGGGTTCTATATAACCCCCTCTCTAAAAGATACATAATCCCCTCCCCTCTGGGGATCTTCTATTGTTAACACACTTTTCAACTTACATCCACCTGCCCTATGTTATGCAAAGCAATGAAAGCTAAGTATAATGAGTAGCTGCTATTCACTGATAAGCTGAAAATTCTGTATATTTCCTATTTTAATTTTACGAAATGCTGACAGGGAAAGTTTAAAATATCACTGATGGACAGTTTTCTGTGAATAATATATTTGGAAGAATTGTACTATCAATTGAGATATAATAAACCAATTTTTTTTTTAATGAAATGGAAAGATTTTCGTTCGGCAGTCTATGTGCGGCAGCATTCTTATAATCAATTTATAAAAATAAACAATTAATTAAGAATCATTAATTAATAAATAATTATGAATAAATTTTAATTTTGTTTATGATTGATGATAACCAGCTGATATATTCAATTATTCAAGAATAAATATTGTAAGTAATCATTATTTTAATAAAATTAATTATTGGAATAATTCATTTTTATTTAATATTTTTTAATGAATGATTTTTTTTAATGGAATAAATTATTTCTTTTACTTTTTTATTTTGGATGCAGTTTTTTTTTTGTTTGTTTTATAATTGCGCCTCAAGTTTATATAATGTTATAGGTGGGCAAACCAATGAGGTTGGCAGCAAAATACGGCAAAATCAAAGGCTCCGCCCTTAAAATTCCAAATATAATTTATTTGTTGCAAAAAATGAAGCTTAATCTTTAGACGGTATACTATAGTTTGCTCTCCCCTTGGATTTAGCCATCCTTAGAAATATATATAACATAAATATATAGATCTCTCATAATTAGACAAATGGTGTCACCAGTTTAGGGTGACCAAAAATTGGCCCAACCCTATAATTTTTGCCCACTTGTAGAAATATATATTATTTTGGTTATAATTGTAGTCGTTCATAATAATCATATACAATTTACACGAGTAATATGAATTATGATTTTTGGCATGAATCTACATGCAAAACGCAATAATGTTGCCCCATGAATTTCTTTTTGAACCCGATAAAGATTTATTGGGGTACCCAAATGATCACGGAGACCTGTTCCCAATAACACGCCTGACATTTTTGTGTTGAACCTGAAAATGCAATAAAGCGCTCTGTTGCTCTCTGTTGTCGGGTTGTAAAGTCGGCACGCCTCCAGACAAGGCTGTAAAGAGATGTGACCGGGGCTCGTTAGATTGATCAGTCGGCCTACCTAAGTCTAGCAAGCACGGTCTGCTAATGTTCGCGATGCAGTCAATTTTCATCTATGGGGCTGAAGTCTTAATAACAACAATTACAGGAAGCGGGTGCAAAGGCGAAATGCGCTATGGGTGACCAACGCGAATTGTACGATTTTGGCTTTACTGGCGACCGCTGGAATAATTCCTACACACTTTTTGGCTAAAGTAGTCTACCAACGGGGAAAATGGAAATTGAGAGTTGGTGACAAGCCGTGAAGAAAGAGCCCGCATCTTCGAGACATGGCAGTCCGACTGGGATCGCGAAACAAGAGGGAGTTGGACTGCGAGGCTCATCAAGCTTATGGGGCCATGGGTAGAGCGGCAATTTGGCGAGGTTGATTACTAACCTCACCCAATTCCTCAGCGTACACATCCCTCCTCTTCTATCCTAAAGAGCTCCCGAACAAAGGCACTACTGGTACCCTTAAACGTAGTGCGCATAAAGAATTCATTTTTCTTTAAAAAACACTCCTAGCGATTGCCGTATAAATAACTCCTTATAATTTTAAGGCCTGACGATTCGGAACCATTTTAATTTTTTAAAAGCGAATAAGCTGGAGAATATTATGCATTTTTATGCGCTTTTTTTTTTTTTTTTTAATGAAAAATGATGTTTTAATAGAAAGCTTTATATTTTTAGTTTTTTAAATAACTTTTAATTTAAGGTGTGAACATTGTATGAAGTGAAAATGACGATATTAAAAGATGAATTAGTCGTCTGAAGAGATTATGGAATCGTTGTTAGGTTAACTGCAGGAGGAAATGCTCCTCCTCAGACAATGTGTGTGTGTGTGTGTGCGTGTTTGTGTGCACGTATTGTTAGTAGTTACAGTGCGAGATGTGGTCCGCATACAAATGTCGCCAAACTACAGTCCTCTCTCGTTACTAATAAATCACAAAGCCAGTATGGACACAGTCGTCGGCCAACTAACTCAAGCCATCACTACAAACTCTTACTATAGCGAACAGAAGGTTCGCTAACATATTATTATGTATCTAGCAAATGTATTTTGTGAGTAAGTGTTGTGTAATTTTTTTTTTTTTTGTTATCGTAGTTACTACTGAACAGTGTCCATCATCGTATGCAAAACAATAACATTTCATTAAACATGTACATGTGTTCTTTTATTTTTTAATTTAATTCTGTTCTTTTCTTTTATTTGTAATTTAATTTATTTTAATTCAAGAAAAGCCTAAAGAAATGATAATCATAATAACAATCATAATTATTATTAGGGGCGGGTGTTGGTGTAGTGGTTATGAGCGTGGACTTGTAAGTGGGAGGACCCCAGTTCGAGTCCAGCGTATTATAACTGCTAAATTTTATATTTGTTTAAAAAATGTTAATAGTAAAGTAGGTGCTTCCGCCCCCGTCCACGACACCTAATTTGGTAGTTGGACGTTAAGCCCGCCTGAAAAATAGGCATTACTTTACTTTTTTACTCATAATTATTATTACTATTATTAATACTGAGAGATTAGCTTAAGAGTAGCGCGCTCGCTTAGCACCGCGGAGATGCCAGGTTAGAATCCAGCATGTTGCCCCTAGATTTTCTCTTCCTAGGAGCCTCTAAAGCTTTACTGTCCGGTGATGAGAAGTTTAGTCTGTATTGGGAAAACACTGTCCGGAACAGGTAGTGCCTGGGAAGACTTCGGGCAACAATGACGCATTATATAAACGGATGTAAAACACTCACAGTACTTTCTCTAACTTACTGGAATAAGTAAGTTAGTCCTTAATATATTACTGGAATAAGTAATAAGTCCTTAATCAATAAAATTACAGGAGATTAATTATAAGGAGATATTTATACGGCAATCGCTAGGAGTGTTTTTTAAAGAAAAATGAATTCTTTATGCGCACTACGTTTAAGGGTACCAGTAGTGCCTTTGTTCAGGAGCTCTTTAGGATAGAAGAGGAGGGATGTGTACGCTGAGGAATTGGGTGAGGTTAGTAATAACCTCGCCAAATTGCCGCTCTACCCATGGCCCCATAAGCTTGATGAGCCTCGCAGTCCAACTCCCTCTTGTTTCGCGATCCCAGCCGGACTTCCATGTCTCGAAGGTGCGGGCTCTTTCTTCACTGCTTGTCACCAACTCTCCAACTTCCACCTTCCCCGTTGGTAGACTACTTTAGCCAAAAAGTGTGTAGGAATTATTCCAGCGATCGCCAGTACAGCCAAAATCGTACAATTCGCGGTAGTGACCCATAGCGAATTTCGCCTTTGCACACGCTTCCTGTAACTGGTCTTATTAAGACCTCAGCCCCATAGATAAGAATTGACTGCATCGCGAACATTAGCAGACGGTGCTTACTAGACTTAGGTTGGCCGACTGATCAATCTAACGAGCCCCGGTCACACCTCTGGTATTTAAGCATATAGATAGCATACAAAGTTTAAAGAAAAATAGTGCAGCAGCAGTATCTGAGAAAATCAAGAAAAACTGAAAAAAAAAAATAATATATATTCGGTCAAACTTCCGATTGATGGATTTTGTCCGAAACCTTCGTGACAGATGCGGTGATTATCAAAAATGGAAAACCATCTGCTACAACATTTTTTTTTTCGTACTTAGAGGACCTTCAAAACATCTATTTCCGGTGAAAACCTAATTTAGAAAATTTGACACTATGACGTCATTTCCTCCTACTAGAAGTAAGAGAAAGTCATAATAAATAATAAATAATAATGATAATATTGTTTTCTGATTTTTTTTTTTTTGCAGTATTATATTAATTTTATTTAAAAAAGTAATTTGTATGAAAACGTGTGAAATGTTTAAGATTGTACACTTCATCTTTCATATTTTTGAAGTCTAGTCAGTACATGCTTACTTTTAAAAGATGTGAAAGCTCGCTGAACAAATCTGGAATGTTACGGTAGTTTAAGAAACATGTGGTTTATGTGCTAAAACATATATATTTTATATTTCAGTATTATAATACAGTAGATGTGGAAAATTTCTAAGAAGAAATGGTGATCTTTTAAGAAGTGTAATACGTGCACTGCAAGAAAATGCACGCACTAACCAAAGGCAATGCTCGCAAAATGTTCCAGTTCACAAAGGCATATAACTCAATGAAACCAAGCGGTACAGGGTACAGTCAACCGTCTGGTACATACTTATGCATTCTTGGAACAGTATACGTCATTCCAGTTTAGAAAAAGAAGAATATTTTAAAATAAATTGAATTAAAAAACTTGTTTTAAAAAGTAGGATTTTAATGCAAGTGGAAAGTATAGCCGAATTTATGTATTAAAAAAGATATTAATTACAATATTAAATAAAACACCCCAAACACAAAATCGTAGCTTCATTTGCAAATAAAATTAAAGATGTTTCATAGCTATTAAGGGAACCGCTAAGAGGCATTCAATTAAATTTAGTAAGAATGTTCCCCAATTATGAAAAAATGTTTCATTTCGCAAGCAAAAGTAGATTCGAAGATATTAATCAGTGTAGATAACAAATAATAATAAATCTTCTTTTAGAAATACGGCCATTTTACGGCATTGAAAGGAAAACTTTCACAATTGTGTCAAACTTTCGAAATTTACTTTCTACCGGAAACACATGTTGCAAAGTTCCCTAATACAAAAAAAAAAGAAAACCTGGTGTGAAACACTCACACGACTTCTCTTACTGCGATATGGCAAATTTTCTTCTCACTTACAATTCTTATTAGTGTTTAAAACTGTCAGCATTTTTATGGAGGAAATCACAAAAAAAAAAAATTGATAAATCTATTAAAGTGAAGTCCCCACTTCCGGTCAACCGATGTTCTTCAAACTCGGGATATTTACAATATATTTAATTCTAATTAATATTATTTAGATGAGATAGAATTGTGTAAAATAAACTGAAATAGCACTTTACGAGATGAAACTATAACCCCACAACACTTCCCGCGGAAGTAAGTGGCCTTAAATAATATTTTTCTGGAGAAATGTTTCAAATAAAAGTAGTAGTTCTTGGTATGAGAAATTGATTTACCAAGTTTAGAGCCGTTTTGAGAAAATCACAAAAAAAAAAACATTCAGTAAAGTAAAGTGGCACTTCCGGTTGATGGATTTTTGTCTGAAATCTTCGTGTTGATGTGGTGATAGTACGTAAACGAAAAAAAAACATTCAGTAAAGTAAAGTGGCACTTCCGGTTGATGGATTTTTGTCTGAAATCTTCGTGTTGATGTGGTGATAGTACGTAAACGAAAAAAAAACATTCAGTAAAGTAAAGTGGCACTTCCGGTTGATAGATTTTTGTCTGAAATCTTCGTGTTGATGTGGTGATAGTACGTAAATGAAAAAAAAACATTCAGTAAAGTAAAGTGGCACTTCCGGTTGATAGATTTTTGTCTGAAATCTTCGTGTTGATGTGGTGATAGTACGTAAACGAAAAAAAAACATTCAGTAAAGTAAAGTGGCACTTCCGGTTGATGGATTTTTGTCTGAAATCTTCGTGTTGATGTGGTGATAGTACGTAAACGAAAACAAAAAACATTCAGTAAAGTAAAGTGGCACTTCCGGTTGATGGATTTTTGTCTGAAATCTTCGTGTTGATGTGGTGGTAGTACGTAAACGGAATACGGAAGTTTGATGAGCTTCTTACAACTTTTCGGTTTTGATATATTCTTTTCACAAATCACATGCACACACACACAAACACATGAGGAGACATACAAACACACATACAGATCATTTTTTAAAAACCAATTTTTTTTTTTTGAACTCAGGGGACCTCAAAACATATATTTCCGGTGAAAATTCAATTTCCAAAATCTGGCACGATCGTAATACTTCATGTAAAAATACTTAAAAAATAATTTTTTGTTGCCCGGGTACAGATAAAACCCCTTTTAGATCTTAATGGGTAGAAGTGTTTGTAATGTAAACACGTCCAACTGTTAGGAATATATTTAGTATTAACAGCAGAATTCATTAAATATTTTCAAGTTGAATCGTATTATGTTTGTACTTTTTGTATGTGTGTGTGTGTGTGTGTGTATGTAGGAGTGATTCTAAAAAAAAAAATCAAAATCGGAAACTTACCGGAAGCACAAACTTATTAATATTCCGTTTAAGTACAACCAATGCAGCTGACACAAAGATTTCAATCAAAATCCAGCATTCGGAACCTATAACTTTACTTACTCGATTTTCGTTTTTTTTTTCGTAAGTTTTCTGAATGGATGCTTTTCTTCGTCACTTTCATATTTCCAAAAATATTGATTTATTGGAGGGATTTTTTTAGAATCTATTTTAAATTGTATTTAAACATCTTACTGGGGACTGACACTGGTGCAGCCATTCAATGTAGACCAAATCGGGAAGTCCTTATACCAACAATATAATCTGTATTATGCACCATCTATATTTATATATAATTCTATATAAGCCACCTAATATTTTAGTAAAAATTTCAATTTTGAAGATAGTAATTAGAATTATAGAAAAAAAAATTTCTTATTAGCATATAAAATATTGGGTTAGAAAACAAGGAAAAATTTAACTGAAACTATCACTTCAGTGTGTGGTTGGAAGAACACCAAGGCAGAGGCTGGCTAAATAAATTTTTTGTTTAATTTACCAAAGCCAAAGGGATATGAGGCTAATAACAGGGTCTACTAACAGGGCATTGTAGGCTGAATAGGCACCTTCACCAATTACTACTTGCAGACATCGCGTTATGCCGATTCTGCAAGGCCGAGGAGTAAGCCCCGGTACACATCGTTTGTGAGTATGCCAGCCTGATGAGGACAAAGTTCTTCAACTTTGAAGCTTCATGCCGTAGCCACTTTCAGCTAGGCCTGATTTAGAGGGCGAAGCTGGGGGATGTGCTATTATCTTAGAAGAGCCACAAAAGACCTCTTAATGTAGGTCGCAGCGTAATGAGGTTCTGCCCTCCCCTTCTGCCAATATAATTAAAATATATTTGGTGTGATGTGTTGTATGTTGTAGTAGCACGAGCGGTTTAGTAAAAGGGCTTGTAAGTATATATGTTTAAGAGAGAGAAGTTTAGTAATAAGAAAGTAGTCACCACTGCTAACAATAAATATATTGTATTAAAATAATAACTACAAGTTATTTGCAAATAAATTATAACTTATTAATATGCACTGATACTATAGAGAGCGAAAAACAAGAGTTCTGCTTCTGAATCTCTACAAGAAACTGTCTTGAAGGAATGCCCCCTCTAACGGGGGATTTTCTTTTACAAAAGTGTTTGCCAAACAGTTTCTTGCGCCTTTGTTTCTTTAATTGCAATGACCTTATATTTCAGTACCTGACTCTAAATACTCTCTTTTTGAAGATAAATTCACTATTTATTTTCCAAAACTGCTTCACTTAAATATTGTCAAAATTCACTCAACTATTTTTCAAAACTATTATTTTTCCATTTCGTTCTTCCTCTACATAATGATCTTATCACTTCATTTTTTGCCTGTAACCCGACTTTTTAAAACAAAATTGCAATTTCTCAATTCACTGGAATTTATTTTTTCCTGATAAATAAATATCGTACACATCAATATCAAATATTTTCAAGATGATATCAATTAAACTTTTATTAATCTTCATCCAATTGTGTGACTGCAATAATACAAAAACTTCTGAAAGTCTATTTTTTTTAAGTCTTGGCGAGCAAGTTTTGCTCTTTAACATTCAAGCTATATAATTTAACCCAAATCAAACTGAAACTCAAGAGAAGGGATTATCCCAATGTTAACGACCTAGAGAACTGGAGGCGCCGGTTCGAGACCATGCTGCGCTGCCCTTACATTTTCTTACTCCTATGTGCCACCGGTAAGTAATACGACAATTTTCTCCAAATAAGAGATCAACATCCTTCCGGCAATTGAAAAGGATTGTAGTGGGGGTCAATAATCGTTTTAGAAAGTCACTTTCAAACTTCCTTTCTATTATGAAAGATTAAAAGAATTAAAAATAGTTTTCGAAGCATAAAAATGTTAATTATAGGAGAGACAAGTGTA
Source organism: Triatoma infestans (assembly GCA_011037195.1). Classification (NCBI taxonomy): domain Eukaryota; kingdom Metazoa; phylum Arthropoda; class Insecta; order Hemiptera; family Reduviidae; genus Triatoma; species Triatoma infestans. Next base: position 49,718 of record JAAEAF010007933.1, read on the forward strand.
TGATAATGTCGGTATCATAAAAGTAAAAAAATATCCGGGTAAAGATAAAAACCCCTTTTGAACTTTTAATGTTAGTAGTAGTTTTTTATCGTAAACACGTCCAACTGTTACGAATATATATTTAAGTATTATCATCAGAATTCATTACATACGCTCATATTTAGAGATCAACAAAACAGATGTCATAAAGCTATTAACAATTTTTTTTTTTTTTTTAAATTATTATCTAACAATGAAAACTTTGTTAAAAATAGTTAAATGACTGCCTGCTGAATTTTAAGTTGATTGTGGTTCCAAAAAAAAAATGTGTATGTTCAGAAGAGTTATCAAGTTTTATATAAGTATATAAATAAACCGCCAGATTTTTTTCTATGGAAATTCCATCCTACGCTACTGGACAATAAAAAGAAGTTTAAAGTGAAATCGGCTATAGTATGACTGAAAAAGTTTTTTAAAAAACAGTAACAATTTTTCATAAGTTAGGATGTAGACGCGGAAATATTAAATAAATAATAATAACAATAAAAAGGGAAGAGCATAGGTAAGTGGTTAGCGTACTGGACTCCCACGCGGAGGATCCGGGTTCGAGTCCAGCCGTGTTGCCCTTAGATTTTTTTTCTTCCTAGGAGTCTCTACAGCTCATTGTCTGGTGATGGACAGTGTTGTCTGTGACGAGAGAACACTGTCCGGAGGCCGGCAGTGCATTGAGAAGGCTCCAGGCGCCAATGACCATAGATGTTGACGCACTTTAAATTAAAAAAATAATAATAACAATAAAGGTTTCCAAGGCCTAGTAAGTTACAAAAATGTTTTGTTCATTTATTTTAGAAGACGTATTCTGTAAATTGTTTTTGCTTCAAAATATTGTATTGCAACTTGTATTATGGTACTTGTATGAATAAGATATGAAGGAAAAAAAAAACACATATTTTTTTCCTCCTTATTGCTTGCAAGAGAAAAGGAGAGCGTGTTATGGTTAGGTTAAACTTCAGACATTGATCTTCACCAGAAAATAAATATTTTGAAGTTCTTTGAATATGAAACAATTGTTTTTAGCGACTGTTTTGTTTGTGTGTATGTTAACAAAATAACTCAAAAACTAAAAATTACAAGGAGCTCAAACTTTGATATTCCGTTAACATATTGTGTAGTGGAAGTAGCAATTTGGAAAAATGGAAATAATTTTGAAAAAATAGTTGAGTGAATTTTTAGCTTAAAATAAAGTGTACAGTACAGTGAAAGGAACTATTAGGGACTATTCTCAGGTAAAGGACACCGTTACAGAAGAGTTCATAGAACTTAGTCAGCTTTGTCTTTTTGCCCCTTCTCACAGGGGGAGGATTTGAACTACCAAGAGAAGGCATTCTTTCAAGAGAGAGTCTAAATTCTGCACTCGACCTTTACAAAACCGCTCGTGCTACACGCCACTATACAACAAAACACATCAGACCAATTACATTTCAAGTACCATCATCATCGCATCCGACAAGCAGGTTTCAGTCAAACTTACGTGTGCCTTTCCTAATTTTTTTTTTTTTTTTTTTTAAATTTATCGCAATTTCTGGAAAATATCTCCATTGATTTTCATTAAATACGCATTCTGCTAAGTTGCTTTAATTTCCAGAAAAATTGTTTATTCGGGGGATTCTGGGTGACTGCAACGATAAACATTCCTCTAAAGTGCCATCACTTCAGTGTAATGCATGATTCTATCTACCTAAATAATTATTAATATATATTAAATGCCCTGCTGGAATTCGAATTTTAGAAGAAAATTTTGATTGACCGAAAATGTGAATTTACGAATAAGTCTAACCTGTGGTTTTAGATTTTTCTTTGAAAACATGGAACAATAATGAGAACACATAGTAATCAATTTTATTTGGAACATTATTATTTTTTTTTTTAATAAAATGTGTTATTATGAAAATTCTGAGGAAGGGATTTTTTTGTTAGACGGAGCTTTAAACTGCCGTTTCAAAGAGAGCTGAAAAGAGGGCGCTGCCTAACATTGTAGTCATAGTCAGGTGTAAACTTTAAACTTAAAAAGAATAGAACATGTTTGGTAAAAATTCCAAGTTTTAAAAAAATTTGCTAATTGAAATTGCCATAATTGGCACTAACACGAAAGTCATGTTAGTTTCATAACAGATGTTTATGTATATATTACTTTCTCTTACTCCTAAGTAAGAGGAAGTATTGTAATCGGTGTCAAATTTTTCGATAACGAAGTTTTCACCGGAATATCCGTTTTGAGGTCACCCTGAGTCCAAAAATGTGGTTTTTAGCAATGGTCTGTGTGTTTGTATGTATGTATGTATGGTATGTGATGAACAGCATAGCTCAAAAACGAAAAACCATAGAAAGTTGAAACTTGATATTCCGTTTAGGTATCACTGTGGGATCTGACACTACGTTATCTGTCAAAATTCCTCAACCGGAAGTATCACTTTACTAGTTGGATTTTTTACTTTTTTGCGATTTTCTCAAAAATGGCTCCGACGATTTTCTTTAAACTTCAAAAATCAACCACACATACAAAGAGCTACAACTTTTATTTGAAACATTTCTCCGGGAAAATGCAGTGAAGGGCACTTTTGGAGGAGGGGTGGGGTTAAGTTTCTATCTAAAGTGCTATTTCAGTTTATTAGACAATTCTGTCATCTAAATAATGTTAATTAGAATTATATATGTTATTGAAATTCCGAGTTTGAAAAAAAATCGGATGACCGGAAGTGCAATTACTTTACCACTTTACTAAACGATTTATTCACTTCTTCGCAATTTTCTCAAAAATGGCCTCGATGATTTTTTTGAAACTTAGTATATAAACTAAACACGGAAAGATCTACAACTTTTATCTAAAACATTTCTCTGGAAAAATTCTTTTAAGGGCACTTTTAGGGGAAGGGTGGGGTTAGATTTTCATCAAAGTGGTATCCTTAGTTGATTATAGAATTCTGTCATCCAAACATAATTAGTTAGAAATAAATAGATGGCTGAAATTCCAAGTTTCAAGAAAATTAGTAAACCGGAAGTGCGCTTTTACTGAACAGTTTTTTCAGTTTTCGACGAATTTCATTAAATTTGGTACACAAAGTATAAAATTTGTCAATTATCATTTTGAGAACTGGAGTAAGAGAAAGTTGTGTGCGTGTTTCACACCAGATTTTTTTTTTTTATTTAACTGGCTTCTATTAAAATGTTACTTTTGTAATCTAATTTCCAAAGATATCAAAAGTTTCGAGAAGAGCTTCACGGCCATTACTGCACTGGCAAATAAACATTATAAGAACTCCTGATTGATTAAAGTACAGTAAAAAACGTTTAACACGAAACTGAGGGGACCGAAATAAATTTTTGTGTTAAAAGAATTTCGTGTTAAACGATAATATAGCAGTTTGTTTTCATCCGGATTTCTCTTTCTCATTGCGCACGTAAAAATATAAGTTTATGTATTAAAATTACAAAAAAAAAAAAAAATCCACAAAATTCACCGATTTCGAAAACTAACTGAAATATTTTGACAATGATTGGTGCTGCCTTTACCTACTCAAAGACAAGCGGAAACCTAGCAACAGTGGCAGCCATTGTTTATTTTGTCCCCGTCTAATGAAAAAAAAAAAAAAAGCCAAACAATCTGCGTGACGATGTGGCTGCAGAAAACTGGTATATTTTGTTTGTCTGGGAAGTGAAATCTTTTCGTGTTAAGCGATATTTGTTTCGTGTTAAAAAAATGTATGAAATTACATAGTATTTTGTCGGGACCGCAGCAAATGATTTCATCTAAACCGATTTTTCATGTTAAGCGTTTTCATGTTAAACGTTTTTCACTGTATTTTAGGATAGGTTAGCATTCCAGCCAAAATTCTTTGAAATTGAGAGTATTCATGAAATACTGGGCTAAGTTAAAGTAAAACTGTGAAGGATTTCCGACTTTTTGTCGGGGAATTGCGATAAAAATAAACACTACACTAAGAGTAAGGAAATGGATTACAAATCATTCATTCCGATTTATATGATTTGTATAATCGCACTAAGAAGAGAAAACTCATTATTTAGAAATAGAAAAATCTTCACCAGCTGGAAAAGATGATATTGTTAAACGAAAGTTACTGTACAATTTACCGTTATAATGGTCAAAGTAACATGTTCAAATCAGATTAATGTTAACTGTGAATGAATGAATGAGTGTATAAATGTCTGCCGCAAGGCATAAATATAAATATTACCAACAAACAAGAAACAAATAAAGAAATGAGAGAGTGTGAGAGAGAGAGAGCGAAAAAAAGACAAAAGTAAATATTTATGATATGTGAATAACCTAATTCAAAGGCAAGTGCAAGTAAAGATACTTTTCTGACACTGTAAACATATTAGAGCATACATAATGGAATGTAATAAATCAAATGAATTGTGTACATTTATTTCTTGTAATGATTTATAAGAGGTCACGAGATTATACCAGTTATGTTTATAAAAAAAAGAAGCAATTTATATTTCAACTAAAAATTCTTCTAATAGCGAATTTTACTTTTTAAAATCGCCGCAAATATTTTTTATTTAAAAAATAAATATTGACGACACTGAGGGGTATGATTTAATTACAATAGTAATAATAAAAATAAGTGATTCTTTAACTTGCTTTAATATAGTTCGATGAGGTCTTTCAAGGAGCCTCTACAGCTCACTGTCCGGTGATGGACAGTGTTGTCTGTAACGAGAGAACACTGTCCGGAGGCCGATAGTGCACTGAGAAGGCTCCGGGCGCCAATGACCATAGATGTTGACGCGCCTTAAATTAAAAAAAAAATAATAATAATAGATCCATGATCATTGCTTCGCTCGAAGAACACTCATTTTGTATCCAGGAGTTATTTCGGCTGACCAATTCAATTAACTTTAGATGACAATATGTAATTTTTTAGGAGGAGGCTTAGATCCAGCAACCGGTCAGATATAATCGATGGAGATGCAGGGCAAACATATCGATTGAGATGTTGAGATAGACGCGCATAATCGACAATATTAAAAACTAAGTGCAATCAAAAATAAATACAGCAATTTCTTGGCCTGTAAAAAATCTAGCTTCGCTTGATGAAAATCAAGCTTTCAGCGGAATATATATACTTAAATTGGCAAGTACGCAGACGAACATCTTTCCATTATAATCTGTGACCTAAGTGGACTTTTGCCTACTAAATGGGATCTTGCCTAAGAAGGTTACGAGCTCTAAATAGAAAATTATAATAATATAACTATAAATTTACTGCAATCAATAAGAAAGATTAAAAAAAAACAACTCTAAGAGGAGGTGAGCTTCTTTAGGGAACTTAGCGTCCCTGCAAGTACCTAGGCGAACAATCACTTTCACTTATACTTTCCACGGCTTCTGCAGAGATAATCGGTAGTTGTCAACTAATTCAACCACTGCCTCTACAAATGCCCAAGTTTTCTAATATGCGAACCATATCTTTGAGACCATGGTTCAAAAAATATAAGCTCTTAAGATGGCGAACACTAGAAACTTGTCCATGACCACAAAAATTTACATACAAAAGAATGAATAATATTACTCGTATTTTCATTTTACTCTATTCAGTTTCATTGTGATTAGATTATTTAGTCACATCGTTCATAATTTTGGTTCGACAGATGGAAAATAAAAATAAATGATAGCAAATGCCAGCATATATCATTCACACTTAGATGAATAACTCTCCCTCCTCTGTACTATAACCAAACTCCACTCCTAACTGCTGATGTCGTCCGCTATCTCGGGCTGTACATCGATAAAAGACTAACGTGGAACCCACAAACACGACTTAAGCGACAAGAACTGATACACACACGTTACAGACAGACAGCTGGAAAACAGATCTCGATTATCACCAGAAAACAAACGCCTCATATACAACACTCTACTTAAAACCAATATGCACCCCGGGGTCGAACTATGGGGTTCTGCTAAGCGTTCCAAACTCCTAACTTACAGTCTAAAATCCTTCAAACTATCGTCAATGTTCCTTTATTCCTTTCCTTTCCTTCCCGACTTAAACCACAATCTGATTTAAGAAATTCCACACCACCTTAACCACACACTCTATAACACCCTCTTTTGTCCGTCGTCTGTCTTTCCAAACTCTCCCCCAACAATCCCCTTGCGTCCTCAGCGACAATGGCCTCATTGACTTCTCGCGGATTAATCTAGAGCGAATGAAGTTCTTTTTGCGGAGTGATATCAGTGGGTAGTTTTTCCATACGTTTATTATGTAAGTTTCCGCTAACCTTCATAATTCACAAAGTATTACTTGTGGCATACTGCCGTTGTAATAATAATAATAATAATTTAAATAAACAAAAATCTACATTTATATATATATATATATATAAATATAACATATATAAATCTTCTATGAAAGAAAGGAAATAGGAAAAGATGAATTTAATACTAAAAATATAAAATTATATCTTAAAAGAGATTTATAAAAGTTAAAACTATGTTAAGCAACAACACCGTATATAAAACATAAAACTATCCTTTGAAGATGAAGAAATCTTAGCCAAAAAAACTACTTCTCAACATATAAATAGATCATAGCTTTTTCCTATTTTTTTTTTTTTTTTTTTATATATATGTACATCTTTCTGGCATCCTTTCTCTAGAGATTAAAAAACGTTAATTTCGCGGACGGTTTACTCCATATTAAAGCGTAGTTTATTAATGAAGCTTGAGGAAGAGTTCCTGGCATGTTGTGGCAGACTAACAGAGGAGATAGCGCCAGTATTTTTGGTCTACCGATACTTTTTTTTATACAATAAAAAAAAAAAAGAAGTTCTGTTATTTATCTGTCAACGCAACATTACAAAAGCATATAAATATATATATTTTTTTTTTTTAAATACTACAATTTCGATTAAAACATCTTTACTTAATGTACCATCTCAGAAAGATAATTTAAATTTTCAATTAGCTATTAACTAAGATAACAATGATTAGTTTTATTATTTTTATAGTTATTAATTAGTTTTTATTTTTAGGATTATTCTTCGCTAGAACCTCTACAATTAATTAAATATGTTAATAACAAAGAAGTAGTCTTTAATTAAAGAAAAAAAAAAAAAAAAAAAATAGAACTTTTTTTACACAATCAGGAAACCCCCGAAAGGATAATTTCAATATAATTACTTTTACGACAGTTAAGATAATGTAAAAAACATTAAATTGAAAGGAAACATATTGTAAAATTTATGAAGTACCTTCTATGATTAAACTAACAGTAAATGCTAAAAGGAGCAATACAAGAGTGGAATAGTCAAAGAGGATCATCTGATATCAAAAAAAAAAAGAAAAAGGATAACGTTATTCATGACTTATCCAATGGTTAAAGGAATTTTACCTAGTTCGTTAAAATAAGTTGATTGTACTTGGTAGTAGGAAGGTACTGACTAACAAACAAACCTGTTCTCTATTCTAAATATGTAGGTAGAGAGTGCAGAGATATATTGCCTTGATAAATATAAAGTAGGCTTATTGGTCTGTAGAGTCTGTAACTCAGTAGAAAGGATGAGAAGTTTCAGTTAAACAGGAATAATGTAGCATGTGCATAACATAACCCTAACAGCAGTATCTTCCCCCCAGTTTTATATATACATATATGTATATCTTTTTACTGTTGTTCTTTATGGAATTCATTTTATACATTCTTTGTTATTATTAACTTATATTAAATTAGATGCTGTGGTGGGCAATATTTGCTTGTTTAGGCTGCAAAATATTCCTATAAATATTATAATAATAAAATATAAGTTAACAATTCTTTTTTTTTTGGAAACATTTCGATCTATTAATAATTAACTATTTATTTATTGATAAAAATTTAACGTTCTATAGAAGTTGTTGATCAAAAAAATACCTGGAGAGGGCTTAGCAGGTTTAAGAATGGTTTACGAATTGAGGAGGAACACCTTTGTATTTCATTTTTTGCGGTCATAGCTCAGGATAAGGAAGAATTGGAATTGATGATGAAAATGCTAGAAGATTCGTTCGTATACAAGTTGGATTATAGAGAAACTTATGATAAGACAAAATAGGTGGTGGTAGCAGGGAAATCAAGAGTGGAATATACTGGTAGATGAAGCATAACGTAGTAGGACTAAGTGTTTTAAGTAATGAGAAAGAGCCACAGGTTGGAAGAAGTGGTTGGATGTGAAAAGTTAGGATGTGCTCCACCCGGTCATTTGGAACAATACCCCCGAATAAATGGGAAATAATGAAGATTGAAGGGGCTTGCAATGATAAGTACACTAAAAATCGATTATTGAAGAAGTTGTTTGAATAGATATGGAGAGACAGAATAAGAAATGAACACATAAAGAAGTAAAGGAGATTGTGGAAGAAAGAATCGCGAAAAGAAATTTGAAATTGAATGATACCTCAGATGAATGCCCGCGAAAAGATGACCGGAGAAGGTAAATACAGGAACCCTTAGAGGCACTGAAGATGAGAAAGACCAGCCAGAAGATGGGAGAAGATAGATGAACTAATGGCGGGTAGAGGGCTGCGAGAAGGAATCAATTTTTTGGGGGAAAATGTTCCAATTAAACTGACAGGTTTGTAACCAGGCTGTTAGTGTTCCAATTTTAAAAGAAATCGTAATAGTCGTTTATGAGACAATTCCAAAATCACAATAAAAATACTGAAAAGTCGTACTTTCTTTCGGTTTACAGATTTTTTTTTCCAACATTGGAATTTCTTTCCTTTCCAACGGTTTGATTATCCATTAATATTACGTAGGAAGTAAAATCATACATTATACTGAAGAGATACATTCAGAAGAAAGCTTAATGTTACTGTTTTTCCCAAAACACACACACACACACAAATCAATTTATATACTCGGAAAAAGTTTCAAATATTTTTGAGAAAAAGTGAGAAAAAATTCGGAGAAATCGCATATCCGGTTGATGAATTTTAGCCGAAAATTTTGTGTCAGATGCGATGGTGGTACCTAAACGGAATATCTATCAAGTTTGAGCTAATTGCGATTTGTTGGTTTTGTGATATTTCGTTCATATGTACATACGTACAGGCCATTCTTTAAACACATTTTATTCGTACTTAGGTAATACGAAAACTTCTATTTCATGTCTCAATTTCGAAAATTTGACACGATCATAATACTTCCTCTTTCCATGTATAAAAATCTGGTACGATACACTCACACAACTTTCTCCTACTCCAGTT